>OY723387.1:40571404-40791404 GCA_963210295.1 Ophion ellenae | reverse complement strand
GGTGAATAAAAATTGTATTGCACATATTACATCAATTGATTTATTTATTACTTGCAAAAATAATTTCTCATTGAATATAAAACGTTTATATCTCTATCACAGGATTTATTGCAAAGTTTTATTTTATTGTATTTATTTATTTTATTTTTGAAATTCCTCACTTGCAGAAGAACATTTTTCTCATATTAAATCACGCACTGACAATCTTTGATAATGATTTTAAAAAAACGTGAAAATAATGAGGCTTTGGAGGGCATTTTTTTTACTGTCCGACCATCGGCTCCAACTGGAATGCGGAGCACCTAGTGGTCCGACACACGGTTAGTTATCGGCACAAGGAGATTTTTCTGTGTCCCAATGAGCAAAACGGCAAATTATTATCATTAATTTTAAGGGGTCAGTCCACTTTGAAAATTTCAAAAAATCAAAAGCAAGTAAGACTTGAAGAAATCGAAGATGATTAGCAATCAGAAGGGATTTTGTACGGTGCAGGAATTGCCGATTGAGTTTAGGTAAGAGTTTTTCATAGTATAAACTTCAAACGCGAAATTTGAACCACATAATGTAAACATGATTCGCAACATGACCCTCGATGGTTTTAAAATTTTGATTTTAAACTCTTTGTTTGCGAAAAACTGCGAAAAAACGCGTTTTTTTGTACTTTTTTCGTTTTTCATTTGCAATTTTTTTATTTTTTGATAAAACTTTATATCCGAGGGTCATTTTGTAGCTAGTATCATACTGAATGTAATGGACTTTCATTTTTTGGTTTCAGACACGCCGTTGCCGAGTTGTGATGGTGCTACCTAGCCCACCTATTTTTGAGGCGTTACGTTAAACTATAGTTTTTGTACTTTAAAATGAATAAAAGTGAATTAAACATTAAAAAAATGTATTTCAAGACTTTATTTATCAAGCCCAACAACTTTTATATTCATATCTTTTATAAAATCCTCAAAAAAATCGCGAAAATAGCCTTTTTCGTGGCTCCAAAGTGGACTGGCCCCTTAAAGAGCAAATTTATTATTTACTATTACGTTACATTTATTATTATCGTTATAAACATGTTAAGTTAAAATTAAAAGGCAAACAAATTTAAAAGCACAAATCCTTCGTTAATTTTGTCATCGTGTCAAGGTTCTCTGTAATTCCCTGAGCGGAAATATTCATGGCTTGATTCGAAAATAAGTATTACATTTTTTAATCAAAAAGCATGAAACGATATAGCCGTAATAATATTTCGTGACTCTTTAGTATTTTTGTTTAGTAAAAGTGTTTAGCAAAAATGGACGAAAGACGTGCCAAAAGTGGTCGGCTATTAAGCCGATTACCTTACGATACTTGTTAAAAATTGTTTGAAATTCAATTTTTTCATCGGCATATTTTTATTGCAAACTTTCTACAACACATTGTAGACCTCGTTATCGTAAATTATTCGAAAACATTTAATTTCTCCTCCGGATTGTTCAACGTTCTCTTAAAATATGGTACTCACTAAATTCTTGTATGCTCTTGACAGCCGGTGCGAATTTAACGTCACGCAGCTTCATGACATTGATCGTCAGCCTCTGGGCGGTGGGTAAATAACTTATACCTAATAAAATATTCCCGTATTCCTGCAAACAGAATAACCCCTGTGATCAATGCTGAAAATCCTATTTTTTCTCGTACAAACGAAATTATTATACTCAAATGTTTACCCTGTTCGACGGTTTCATTTTGTAATTGAAGAGGTGTATTTCCGGACTGTACAGCACTTTCTTGACTTCTTTGATCGGTACTCGTAGATTTGAGAGCTCCGTGTGATTGGCATAGCGATCGTGATCATAAGCCGCTATATCGAGGATCCATTCCTACATGCCAAAAAAAGTTTAAGGGGGTATATCAGTGTGGAAGGCTGAAAAATGAGGTATTTTTGGGATTCTTTTTTTGAAAAAACGGCTCGATCAAATTATTTGAAATTTTGTGTATTAATTATTGAAGTAATGACGCATACAAGGAAATTTCATTTTTTATTTTTAGTACATTTTATTAAGCAGAGGAGCGTTCGCGAAATGGCGTCTCAAAAAAGACTCCCCGACGGTTGACAGCATAAGTGCCACAGCAAGATGTGAAATAAAAAATTCAAAAAGATGATTAAATTATAATAGTATAGCTATCGCAGCATGGTCGGAAATTTGAAAATTTTAATTAGAAAAAAAAATGGCGGCCATTTAAAAAAAATCGTATTTTACACAAAAATTTTGCAGTAAATTGTTAATGAAAAAGGAAACAATTGAAAAAAAAACTCTACGATGCGACGATAGCGATAAGTTTTCTGGAGAGAATCCTTTTTGAATGAAGTCGATTGGACAAAATTTGACAGAGTTATGCTGTCAATCAGGTCAAAAAACATGGTTGCGAGAAAAACGCGTTTAAAGTATAGAAAGGCCCGTATAGAAGGCTCTGAGAGCGTCGACGCTTGGCGCCAATTTTTTTCACACTGATATTCCCCCTTGATGAACGAGTTAAGATTAAAGAAATTTTACAATCTTGCATTTCTATATTGTGCGTCAGTGACTGCGAAAATTTTTATTATTTTTTTCTTGCTTTTTTCGAGCGAAAGTTAATTTGGCTTTGCCAACGGTCGGTAAGGTAGACATCTTTCGTGTTGGTCAATCAATGTAAGCGCAAAATTGAAGGCATGCAGAGTCTCTAAAGCCGGGTCTTAATTTCATAATTAAGGGGTTAGGCTGATGTGAAAGTTTCAAAACTCTCGTTCGTCGCTTGAGGCAACTCAAGTTGTAGAGGACGGGCCTACGTATGGTGCAGGAATCGCAGATTGAAGATGAACTTATGGTTATGACGATAGAACTGCTAGTAAAACTCTAAATGCGTTTTCCTTAAGTATATGTTTTTTTGAACCGGTGTACACGATTTATTGACATCTAATCAACGGATTGACTCGAAATTTGGTACAATTATTCAGTGCAATAGTAGTTTGGTCTTGTGCGACGTTTTTCTTCTTGACATTTTTTTTCATTAGTTATAAACACTGACGATATTATCTTTCCTAAAAAAATCAGAAAAAATGCTAACTTTTTTTTATGGTGGAAACTTGATAACCAAAGAAAACTCTGTCAAGTCGTAGCCAATATGATCTATTTTAAGAATAAAAAACTTGCTTTTTTACAAATAAACCGGGTGGCCAAAATCAAGTATCAATCAAAATCGATTACAAAATCAAGTGTTTATAACTCCGTTAATTATTAATACTTTATAAATGAAATTTGGTACAGAACTTTGTTAATGTACATAGAAATGACTGCTTAAGCGATTTTTCATTCATCTTACTTGTTCCATCAGAATTAATTTTTATAGATAACCCTGATTTAGGATGATGTTGAAGTTTGCATCGTTGGAACGCAACGAAAATTAATTCTTTTCCATTGACAAAATGTCTTTCGGGCCGATTTAGTCTATGAAAATAGTTTCAACGTTTTCACGTTGAAACTACGTTTTTACGACCTCGACCTGCGAAAAAAGGTTACGAATAATAATAAAAAAGAAGAAATAATAAAAAAATTGTTGCATTTCAGCGATGTAAGCTTGAAGCTTGAACCAATAAATAATGGTTCGATTTAAAGTCATTCGATTTTTTTATCAGTCGAAAGATAAAATTGCGAATGATTTAACCTTTGTTATTTTGCGAGTTCATAATTCTGTCGTTTCGAAATCTTTGTCGTTCTATATTTGGTCATTCGACATTTTTACCCAACCCGATTTTTTTTCTTTTGCACTTTGTGATTCAAAAGGGATCATCCTAGATTGAAATCAGAAGAGGCTAAATCGTCACAATAAATGATGAAAAGACGTGTGCACTTTGCAGCCGGAATTTCGAACTTACATGTGTTCGCCTCTACGCGATTTTTTAGACCTTCCCGGGGCAATAACTTAAGATAGTTCCTCTGCGAAAATCTCAACTAAAAGTTTACATACCATGTTCATGTTTAAAAGATTAATAATTGGTTTAATTAGTTATGAATAAAATTAAAAACTACGCAATATTGACTCGGTACTAGTAGATAATACCATGGATATCATTTATTGCCGTCAAATATATCTTGTATTGTGTTTTTGATCGACCATTGCCAGTAAACTTTTTGCCGGGACTGTCCAGGCTTTGCCCCAATTGTTTTTTTTCCAGGCTTTGCACCAAAATTCTGAAGGCTTCTCATGGTTATATCTTGGAAACTAGATGGTGAATCATTCTCATTTTGTTTTTCACATTATTCGTGATATCTTACTGTAGCTTATCCTCGTTTTTTATCAATTTCTTAATTTTAGTTTTGACGGTAGAATTAATGATGCTCTGTTTGCCCATCATAACGCATTTGTTACGTGTAAACCAAGCCAACTTTAAGTGTAAATATCTCAGGTTTGGGGTGGTTAAACTTATTCAAATTGCACAGATGTTTGGATAATGTATTAAATAACGTATATGTCAAATTTCAACCATTTCTTAATTCAACTCTTCTGTGAAAGTGCTACCTTAATTGTCCTCGGAAGACTGCCAACTCCGCGACGGGGCATTTGTTTAAATTTTTTTTTGATGTTCTTAAACAATTCCAATACGCGGCTTTTTTTCATGAATCAAAGTTTCTTTTACAAGACAGCGTCGAACTTGAGGTTCTAATTCTGATTATTAAGGGATCATCACAGTGTAAAATTTTGAAAATATCGATCCTTTTTTGCCTCATCCGATAGTATAGTCGGTTATAAACATGAACCTGGCATCGCCGATCGATTGTAAGTAGACAATGTATATGAAAATTCCACACCCGAAACTTTAAACGCATTTTTCTCGAAATGTTGTTTTTCAAAACGGTGTACACTCTTAGAGGAGGAGTTTTCAAGCTGTTCGTCTCAAATTTTGACACAACATTCTTCATCTTGCTGTTCTTTACCTTACTTTTTTCATTTTTATCTTTATCTTTTATCTTTATCTTTTATCTTTATCTTTTATCTTTATCTTTTATCTTTATCTTTTATCTTTATCTTTTATCTTTATCTTTTATCTTTATCTTTTATCTTTATCTTTTATCTTTATCTTTTATCTTTATCTTTTATCTTTATCTTTTATCTTTATCTTTTATCTTCATCTTTTATCTTTATCTTGCTATGGAAGCTGTTTGTTTTTTAATCTTCATATTTTTTTTAATGAAAACCTGTCGAAAAATAAACTAAATTCGATACTTTTTTTTCAAACCGCCGCCATTTTATCAATTTTGATTTTAAAAAACCTCCATAGCATGATAGCGGTTTTCATAATGATTAAAAAACTTTTTACAAATTTTGTTCCAGATAATATTTACGGCCACAACCGTGTACACCGTGAGGACTCCTTTTTTTCGAAAACATTTTCAACCGTTAAAAAGAATGAAAAAATAAATAAAAATAACCGTCTAAAAAATTATTTTCTTTTCTTCATGAGTGCTTTGATTTGACATAAAAAAATCGAACTGATTGGCGTATTTTAGCCATCGAAAAAAAATCGCGCAAATCAGCTATTTTTCGACCCGTTACACTGTGATGATCCCTCAATTTCAATGATCAAACGTGTACCTTGACTTCGCGCGAAGTGACGTCGGCAACGACAAAAGTTTCTCGATAGATCGGACTTGCCGTGTGCCTTATGCCTCTCGTTCGGAAACTGTGCAGCTTGATTTTCTTTCTGTTCGTCCACGATTGCTTCACGATATTGAGAGCAACGTATGGCTCGAGGGTACAGTTGTAATGCTTCGGGGGAAGATTCGAGACTGCCTGAGTAATAATTTCATCATTAGCATGTGCAATCGATCATTTCGAATATGCAGAGTGACGAAGCAACGTGGAAAATGATTAACCTCGATACCGATAACGAATTTTCCGGTTATCGTTCCGTCGAGTGGCGGTAGATACTGAAGACTCATCGTCAGCTCGGTGGGAAAGTCTCTCAGTCTGTTTTCCGTTTTCTGCTCCTCAGCTTTGATGAGATTCTGGTGGAAAGAAAACATCGTCGATATTAGAAATACGTCCGATCGTGGAGTTGAAAGAAATCTGTCGAATTGATAGCCTGCTAGCTTTGATCATCATTTATCAAGGTCAACAGGCTAAATGGCTCGTCGAGCCAATCAAAAGTTGATTACACTAGACTTTGATTGAATTTGTATTGCAATTCCTCCCAATTCGAACCGAGAGTAATATTCTTTGCAATGACTGCGTGGGAACAATTCAGCAATGTATACAAATAATTCAATATGCCGACGTTACTTAATTCGTAAAAAAACAATATATTATTCTCGGAATGTTTGGATAATCAACTTTTTTATCGATTTTGCATAGCGATGTTTATTCTGCATTCGTAATCAACTGCTTTGGGCTAAAATAATGAAGAGGAGACTGGGGCTGGAAGTTACAGGTGTAAAAAGTTACAACGGAAACTTCCGATCAAGAAGTGCGGCTACAGAAATGTTTAAAAAAAGGAAAGATGCTGCTAGTTATGCCACACCTTTCCTGTCTTTCTACCATTTCTGTACCTTCACTTATTGATCAGAACTTTATGCTGCAACTTTTTACCTCTGTAACTTCCAGCCCCAGTCTCTCCAATTCGACAATTCATAATCTGACGTTGGAGAGAAATACCAAGAGCATTGAGTACGCCCTTAAGGCGGGAGCCTTAATTAAAAAGCCCAAAAAGTATTTTTTCGGAAATTCGTTTAGAAGGGAAAAAGCAAGTGCGTCCAGTAAACAATGAGGTATCTTTTCATGAATATTTGAAATGTATGAAAAAAAAATTCAACATGAAACAACTTGTAATTCTTGACTGAACCAAATAAACCAATAAAATTTTCAATTGTCATAGATTTTTCTCCTGGGTGAATTAAGGCCTTATATACGCGAAAAAATTCAAAATTTTGCATTTTTCTATTATTTTTTATTCCTTTAGCCTGAATGGTTAGGAATATTTTAAGCTTTACAAAATTGAAAAATTCTGCAAAGCTATTAAATGAGGTAAGATTGCATTTATAATAGATACCGCGCGGCGCGCCCGACCGTCAACTTCAAACCCGTTTTTCCACGATTCACTTTTTCGAACCTTGTGAAGGTTCTAACTCTTGAACGAAGGTTCAGATCGCTTTGAAATTTTTGCAACATATTCTTAGTATCATCACCTATCGTGTGAACCACAGAAACAAAAATTTCAATGACACTAAGAAATATAAAAAATAAAATACCGACAGAAAATTGCGTTAACAAATGTTAAGTTTCGAATTTTTATAATAATAATTTTTTTAATAATATTGTTGGTTCACACTGAAGATACATTCATTATGCAATTATAAATATATTCGTTTTTTTCAGACACCCACATCGATGCCGAGAACTTTCACCATAAACGCGCGCGTAAAAAAAATACATTGCTTTATTATCTTATATCTCCGCCCTTTTTTAAAAATTCTGATTTTTTTTACATATACTTAACCATGTGCGTAAATGATCTGTAAAAAAATGTTGTCAATGTATGCGTCATTTTTTTAACCGCGTCTAGAAAAGTACCTTCGAAAATCGGCGAAATCGCGTATATAAGGCCTTAAGAAAAAGCCGAAAAAATCGTGAAATTCTAACTTTTCGCAGGTTTGAAAAAAAATGTGTTAAAAAACACTTTAATTACACTTTTAATAACACGTTAATAACACTTCAACGTGCTATAAACATTATTTTAAAAGACTTTTTCAACTACTTTTTTAATTTACTTAGAAGATACGTTCATACTGAAGAAAATGAACTTTGGTTTGATTCAATAGGTCGTTTAGTTTTGTTCGCTATCACGCCCGCCAATTTGGAAAAATCGTGAAAATGAAAACTGGAGTAAACGCGCCTCAAAGTTTTCAATAGGAGGAAATATCAAATATCAATAGCTTCTCTGCTTTTGGCCTTCCATCTTCGAAAATATTTACAATTGGCCTCTGTAACTTCATAAATATATTCTTGGATAGTCCATCTATCGATTTAAGCATTAAAAAAAAGATTTTTCGGACCCTCTGATACAGGCCTTAAGATATTTGTGGAACTGGACGACTCACCAGAGTCGATGCTGTGTCCATCGTCTCGAATTGAGCATTGCTAGAGTTGAAAGAATCCCTCTGGGAATCGTTGTGCTCGCAAGTGCTACCTGTAGTCGATCAAATGAAAGGCTAGATCAGAGTGACTTATAGTAATTCTCATATTTTCTACACTCTTCATTTGGAGCGTTGGGAAAATTGTTCCACCGTAGAAAAACATATCGAACTAGCTTCCGCCCGCTGTTTCACCCACATTGACACACGCAAGGAATACAATTTTCCATACGAACTTTTACACCCCATCTCACCACCTTAGGAGTTGATTTTCGAAAAATCCTTTCTTAGGGCATCTCTGCACCTTCTAAGGAACATATCTCCCAAATTTTATGTTTCTATCTTCAGCAGTTCAGGCTGTGGGTTGTTATATGTCAATCAGTCATTCAATGAGTCAGTCAGTCAGTCACGAAACTGTTTTATATGTATAGTTAAATCAATACTGCCTAGTCAAAATACAGCGTTCTCATTGACAGAGAAAAAAACGGAACAATCAGATGAACAAATTTTCGCCAAAGTAAGTTCTTTCGCTGAAACGACTGGTACAATAGCATCGTAATTGTTTTTTTACCCAGTTTTTACCATTTTCATAGAGACTTCCAAGGCGCCAGGATCGATAGCTCACGTCGCCCAATTTCATGTTGTCGTTCGTTGGGCCATTGAATTGCAAAGGTGTTGACTTGTCATCCGTCTTTGCTGTGGACAAGGTAGGAAAAAATGGAAGCACGATTAAAAAAATGTATTGAGTAACGTTGATCGTTATTATAAGTCGTGAGTAGAGTCGTCTGAGGCAATGGAAGGAATATGAAAATCGGATCCCGATACGTAGGTATGACGTTAACCTTCATTGCGGTCCAATCTTGGCAGGTAAAGAGATGATGGCGGTTTAATGGCATGCATGACGACGAAGATTGGTTCACCTCATCGTTATCCGGAGATTCATTGAATATTCATAAGCATTTTCAGTTTTTGCAGTGACAAACGCTGTGCGTTAAATGCAAACGCTCAAATCGATGAGAATCGAATTATCGAAGACGGAAAAATGACGGCCTCTTCAATGAACTTTATTACGGCATTTTTCCAATTTTTTTTTCACCTATGCCTGGATATCATCGAGATTAAAAAAATAATTGACCAGGCAAAAGACGTTTTCAAAATGATCATGGTACAAGTGATGAAATGAGGCGTGCTAACGTTCATTAAGGCGGGTGCAAAAATCGTTTTTTTTGCATTTTCTAAAAGAATACATATTCCATAATATGTGCAAAAAAATTCAAGTTTAAATATTGAAAATTGACCAAGTTACAGGCGATTCAGTGAGAGCGGGTAGCGCAACGATTTACCTATACTAAAAACTTTCAATCGTATTTTTCTCGAAACGACTTTTTTCGACCTGGCCAAAATCATAACTCTAGCTATAATTGTCAGATTTTCAATTAAAAAAGACCAATATTTTCGTAATTCCAGTGCCCATTGTTGTGTGTAGCCGTTTTTTTCTTTGAAATTGAGTCCTTTTTAAGCCCCCGAATACAAGTACAAATTTCCCCAAAATTGCGCTTTTTTTGAACGACCGCCATTTTGTGAATTTTATTTTTCTTCGAAAACACCGCTACGTACAACGAGAGTTACATTTAAATATATTATAAAACTTTTTCATTGTTATTTTTCACACGAGCCACTATCAAGCTATCGATCCGGCGGTTGGACCAAATTTTTCATCTATGGGCTCTATTATACCTGAATAACGTTGCCAATTTTCAATTTTTACAAAAATAAAAATTCACACGAAGTAAGTTCAATGTAGGCCTAATAATACACCTTTTTCCAAATCCCAAATAAATCATCTATTGGAGAAATTTTTATTTGAAAAAACGACCTTTTTCGGTTCGTCGAAGTCCTACCTTAAGCTCGAATACTTTTTTCTTGAATATGTTGCCTGCAGTATTGCCATATAATAATAAACGTCAGATCGATACAAATGAGTAGTGAATGCTGCTGCAAGTAAAGAGATATCACCGTCTATAATTACATTTGCCATATGATGGCTGGATTGTCCGAAGCTTCAAAATTCTACCCTGCACTCATGTCGCGGAAGTTTTTCACGTTCCCGAGAATATTTATTCGTATGTTATTGCCCGTAATGAGCAATGTGTGCTATGACACGTAAATTCGTGGCTAACTTTTTTCTTTCTTTTAATTCCACAGCTTTGTACGGCTAATTACATAACTGATATATCTGTTGTATGGGCTTGGCGCAGTAACTCGAGAAAATAAAAGGTATATGCGTGACTCTTGGCGAATGGAGGCGTAACGTCTCGAATGAATACCATCGGATGGAATAGATACACATTTCATATATGTATATAAATAATTTAGTGTGTATGCATTTTTATGTAAACTGCACACACCCATACATAATAGATAGATATCGAATACGTAACTATGCGTGGCCCGGAGACGTGTATCCACGGTATTTCCTATGAGAACTTGTTCGCTAACAGGAAAAAAAAGACGAATATGAAAAAAAAAATTCTACCGGTTTGGCAGGCATTTTGATGTGATTATTGTGTGCAAAATATAATGAGCTCGTAACAGAACTTTTACTCGGAAGAAAATAATTTTTCTCGCATTGGATTAATCCAAAAATAATAGTCCATTGACACGTGAAGAAGGACTGAAAAATTTACTCGTTAGAGGCGATGTTAAAAATGCAATACTTTTATGTAGGACTTGCCTATATTCGAACAGGGAATATTTTTGAATCTATTCATAGCCAAAATTATTTCTGACCGATGCAAGTTTTATAGAAAAATAATTAGGCATTCGTTCTTGAGACTTTGGTGTAATAAATAGTGGGGGAAATTAAAAAATCGATCAGTTTGCGACAGAAAAATGATTTGATTGGTGGGTCGATAGATGGAAGGTCCTCTTTAGAGAGTTTCCGTACACGTTTCAACATTTTTTTTATTAAAATGATTGTAATAAGAGTTCGACTAGTGGATAGATGATTATTGTAATTCAAAATTGTGTTGTAGTTGTGTTCAAATAGTTTTCCCTGAAAGAATACACGAAAATTACTTTTTTTCCGGCTCCTAGGTGTATATTAAGGCGGGACAGGACTGTGACGGGTCAAAAATCGATTTTTTTGCATTTTCTCATAGCATACATATTCAGGAAAATGTAAAAAAAAATTCAAGAGAAAATATTGAGAATTAAATAACAAGGAACATCACTTAAGATTAAGTGATGTTCCTTGGATTAGGAGATTAAGTGATGTTCCAAGAAAAGTCACTTAAGATTAAGCCTTCGATTTTGTTGAAACTCATGCGATAAAGCATCAAAAACTACCGACACGTATTTTTTTTATCTGCGAAAAACCGTTTTTAAGGGAAGAAACAATCCCTTAAATGAAAGCCCCCCTTGATTTTTTCCCAATACTTCTACAGTGGATTTTTCATCGCTTTACATTAGAAGAATTTTGGTCATTGTTTCTTCCAGATCGGTGGACTGCCTGTGGGTGAAACTGCAAAATCACCCCTTGACACAACTTTCTTTTAGGGGTGGTTTCCCCCTAAAATCCGTTTTTCTGCAAATCAAAAAAACATTTCCAATAGTTTTCAATGCTTTATCGCATATATGAGTTTCAACAAAATCGACGGCCGACACTTCGGTGATGTTCCCTGTAAATTACTGATGATTTACAAGGAACATCACTTTGGTGCCCTCCTCCGATTTTGTTGAAACTTTTTTATGTGGAAGAGTATCAAAAACTAAGAGACACGTTTTTTTTTGTCGGCGGAAAAACGGTTTTAAGGGGTGAAACGCACCCTCGAAAATAGGGGTGTTTTTCGTTTTTCGTCGATAACGTTATCGTTCTCATCTCCAATGTATAGTAAACAAAAAAATAAACATTGTTGTAATTTGAATTTTTTTTCGATCTCGTACCGTTAAAACGTTTTCGACGAAAATCGAAATACATCCCCATTTTTGAGGGTGCGTTTCGCCCGTTAAAACCGTTTTTCCGCCGATAAAAAAATACGTCTTTTAATTTTTCATACTCTTCCACATAAAAAGGTTTAACAAAATCGGAGGAAGACACCAAAGTGATGTTCCTTGTTAGTGAGAGCAGGTAGTGCAACGATTTACGTATACTAAAACTTTCAATCGTATTGTTCCCGCAACGACTTTTCTCGACCTGGCCGAAATCGTAACTCTAGCTATAATTGTCCGATTTTCTATTTAAAAAAACCAATATTTCCGTAATTGCAGTAGCTATCGTCGTACATAGCCGTTTTTATTTATATTCAGTATTTTTGAAGCCCCCGAATATGAATAAAAATTTCGCTACAATTACACTTTTTTTTACTCCGGCAATTTTGTGATTTTTTTTCTTTCGAAAACCAGCTACGTACAATGAGAACTACATTTATGTACATGATACATTTTTTTGGGGACCAATTTTAAAATAAAATAAAACTTTTTCATTTTTGGGACCAACCACTATCAGGTTATCGATCCGGCCATTGGACCACATTTTTTATATTGAGCCTCTATTATACCTATATAACGTTGTCAATTTAAATTTTTCTAAAATAACATTTTACACGAAATAAGTTAAATATATGCTTAAAAGCATACATTTTTTCCAAATTCCAAATAAATAATCTAGTACACACAAAAAATTCGGAAGAACGACCTTTTTCGGCCTGCCACAGTGATGTCCTTAAGGGGTTAAGTGATAAAGCTACGACGGCAACTAAAAATCCCATAAGTTTTCGCTTCTACAATTTCAAACGACGTCTACCAACTATTTTATTCATCGCCAACTAAGGGACGTTTTTCTCAGAATGACAGATCCTGTAACTATCGTTTTTTTTAAAATCCCAGCCTCAATTTAATATTCAACGTTGAAAACAACAGACAACAAAGGGTGCAAACCCAAACAAAAGAAAGGACAATTCTGCAAGAGAATAATAAAAACATTGCAATCCTTTTATTTTTCATTGTATTTCCTTTCGTTGTCTGAAGCATCGAGCCTTCGTGAAAAAAATTCCTTCCCACAATTCCTCGATCGTCAAAGTACCCCGCATTAAATGTGCTCCTACGTGTATTTAATAATAAATACATTTGTATCGTTACTGTATTTAATCATCACGTGCATCGGAGGAAGGCAAGGTGCTAATGGTCGTGCTCTTGGGAAGGCTCGACGAGAGAACGTGAGGTGAAGATTAAAATACTGATTGAACCAGCACAATTGCATCGTATATCGCAGTGGATTCGTCAAGAGCCAGGTGGTACACCAGAGCGCAAGAGTCGCTCCACACACTCGTTCGGCATTAAAGACGATCGATAAAGAGTTGCCTAAAACAATATATGGGCCCTACGGCGTTGGTGGGTCCGCATTCTTTTTCATCGACACTTCCGAGGTTTTAAAAAAATCCAGGGTTTTGAGACTCAATATAAAAAACCGTGATATTTGAATTAAGGGGAAAATCCCTTTCGACGCCCGAAAATGAGTAATTTTACATGGAGTTTTTTTAAGGTGATAAAATAATCGCCTCATTAAAAAATTTTGACCTTATCTTATTACAACTTTCGAGTTAAAAAAAAATATTTTTTAAGCAAAACAAAATGGCAAAAAAAGTGATAATTGGATTACAAAGCTTACTGAATTTTTTATTTTACAATTTTTTATATTTTTATAGGTATATTCTTCCAATAATGTTATAGTGAGAAACCTCCCAAAATTTCAGCCAGATCGATCAATAACTTCTTGAGCTATAACATGAGCAGTTTTTCAAAAGACACCTGAAGGAATACCTTGTAACACGGCCTTTTTGTTTTGTTTAAAAAAAAAATGTCAACACTTGAAAGTTGTAATAAGATAATGTCAAAATTGAAAAATTATGCGAGTATTTGATCACCCTTAAAAACATTAATTAAAAATGACTTATTTTCGGACCTCCTTAAGGGGGAATATGCCTTATATTCCCCCTTAAGGAGGTTGGAGCGGTCCAACTTGAGTCAAATGGCGGTATATGACATTTTTTTTTCAATGAACCTCAAAAAAATGAATACGAGGTATAGATTTATTCTGTAGATACTCATTTTTCATGAAATATATAACTCAAGGGCAAAATTATGCATTTTCGGATTTTTATTACGCGAATAAGAAAAATGTTTCTGTTACTACCAACATGATAAAATACAACATTATCGATGATTGTTATAAAAAAAACTGCGTCAGTAAATGTTTTATACAACTGAGTATGAAATTTTTAGTAATTTATAATTATGTCACAAGATTAGTTATTATTACCATTAATTAATATTAAGTGTTGCCGAAATACGGCAACTTCGCGGACATTGAGGTTGGCAGCAATGTTCTTCATTCGCCAGCCAAGATTCGTAATCCTTCAACAAACCTCGATGGTTCAATATAAAATATATATGGTTTACGATGCGCTAGATGGGGATTTTTCTTCTTAATGTTTACAAAGATTTACAAAAAGATTTAGTTTGCGTTAATCCGTTTTTAGAAATGATTTATCTTAGTGCAAAATAGCCAAAGAAATTCATCACTCGTACCGTGAATGTCTTGCCCATCTTCTAACGGTAAGGAAAATTACATACATTACATTATTTTTAATCTCTGGTGTTTTGTGGTGGAAGAATTTCGAAAAAATTCGTAAGAACTCAGTATAGTCTAGACAATAAAATAAATTTAAAAAAATATGTTACTTCAAATTAAATATGTTACATTAATTTGTTTTTTATCTCTGGTGTTTTGGGTCGGAAAAATGTAAAAAAATCCGTGGAGACTCAGTATAGTCTAGACAATAACTAATATTAAAAAAAAAATATGTTACTTTAAATTAAATGTGTAACATTCTAAAAAATGTTACATTAAATTATTTTTTATCTCTGGTGTTTTGGGGTGGAAAAATTGCAAAAAATTCGTAGATACTCAGTCTAGTCTAGGCAAGAACATATATATTTTTTATATACTGGATTGTGGCAAACGTTCCAACATTTTTAAAAAGCAGCAGTATTGCGACTAGAGGCGCCAGTTGTTCGAAATTTCGAATTTCATCAAAGTTCTTGTTGAAGATTTTTCAGCATGCCACTTCCAAATAATTCTGCGTGCACGTTGAATAAAATGGTATATAAATTGCCACCTTTTTTAAATGGCTCAGTCGTGAAAATGAAGCAACGATTTATAACATTTGTAGGCCACGTCTGAGGCAAGTCGAGATGATTGCTTGAGTATCCCACACGTATCTACTCAAATGAGAATAAATGGGCATGCGTATGGTTTTTCTTTTCTTTTTTTTTTCATGCACTATAAAAGTAATTATTGCGTCACATTAGCTTACTTCGTCGTCGCATGCATTCGTAGGCGAGACAGCCAGGTGTGAAGAAACACAGGAGCACCACGAACGTGAGGAACAACGTTCCGGCGCCGATCCCGATCAGAACAATACGGCCCAACGGGCCAAATAGATTGTCGTACAACATTCACTGTAATAGATCACAAGAAAAAAATACATGTGATCCACTGTTGTGTCGATAAATTATCACGTCTGAAATTTGAACGTATGTTCGATATTTAAGGAGCTGGCGAACAGAACCGGACTTGTTCATGAATTACTTTTTTACAGGAGAGGTCAAAAACCAAAATAACCAAATAGAGACGAGTTGGTATTTTGAAGCTTTAATATATGAAAGCTCAATTAAAATGTGAGCCTGGACTGAGCTTTAGTTTAATAGAAATAGTAAGTACCATGTGTTTATTTTTATTTTCATTATGGACACGTCCGGTTTTGAATGGGAATGGTAGACAACTCCGCTTTCGAATGAAAATCTTATGGACATATCCGGTTATGAAATAAAACAGATTCTTTGAATTGAATATAAATTTGTTTTTTTGTCATCTTTTTCATAATCCTAACAAACTCTTCCATGTCAGGCTCACAACATTCGCAATCAATGTCATCATTGATAAATGATGTTGCTAATTCTTTAGTCATCGCTGTGGTCATAAGTCATTCAAAAATGATATTTTTAAATTTTGTAATTTGTTTTGTAATGTGCTATTTTGTAATTTGTAATTTGTAATTTAATTGTAATTGCTAATCGATAATTAATACAATTTTAATTGTAATTGTCATCGTAATTGTAATTGCTATTTTGTCATTCCTTTTGTAATGCGCTATTTTAAATGACAGATGTTTTATAATATGCTAAATAGGACAGACAGATGTAGTGTAACGCAACATTTAAATTTACGTCATCACTGCGGTTATCTGTTACTAATTTTTCATCCAGCCAGCCATGGACAATTCCGTTTCCGCTTGAAAAAGCAGTTTTAACCAAATTTAAGGTGTTTAGAGCCGGATTTGATGGAAAATATTTTTAGAGCTAATAAAGGAGTGCTTGAAGAACAGGAAAAAAAATTGATGTAATTTGGACAAGTTCAGTTTTGTTCGACAGGTCCTCATTTATAGTTTCTTATTTTTTTTCAACCATTGCTGGAAATTCTTTTTTCTTCTACTCGCTGTTATTATTACCATCACCATTAGCGTGGAGTTTCATCAATCAACTAAAATTATCACAGCAGTACGCGGCGTTTAAAATATCAAATTGCAGAAAAAAATGTGTGCACCATTCTGAAAATTTTGTGAATTATTTGTTGAAAATTCGTCGAGACGAATAACTTTTCGCATTCAAATGGTCCCACCTTCGGTGACAATCGTCGCCAGCTACTTATCCAGGGATAATATAATTAAATATCGTGCGAATGGAAATATTGCTCGGATTAAAAGATTCTGCATAGAAACTTCATTCAATTTTCAAGCTGCGTATGTATATCCACGTCATCGGAAGCTAGCCACATTAATTTACGTTCTCACATTGTAGAATGATCAATTCAAACCGCAAGTTGACCGCACGCAGGAGTCGTGGAATAAAAATTGAAACACGAAACCAACGGAGCTCGAAGCATTTTCTTCGCAGAGGTTCGTCTTGAGAGTTCGTGCACGTTTTGCATTTTTATCATCGTATTCGGGATTGATGCGGCGACGACTCGGTACGGGAGAGACTCGCGACGCGTGAAAAGAAAATATTTCTTTTTCTTCTTGCACTTTGATACTGATCGCTCGTTAATTTAATGGGAGCGTTAGGCAAAAAGCGTGAAAAACTTTGAACATTTTATTATTTTTTATTTTTTATTTTTTCATAAATAACACCCGTTTTTTTTATACTCGTGAACTTGTGAATTATCAAGGGTTTCGATCATGCTCGAAATTTATCAACGCGACACGTATATTGCAGGTAACAGCGTAAAACTACGTGAAATTGTAGGCGAATGTGTTCGACACACTTTATCATTCACCCGTACGAGCTGACAATGCGAGGAAAACGTTAAGTACAATACCGTGAGCGAGTGAAACACACTTGCGTCCTTGAAAAGTGCTCAGAGAAGTACATGAGTCTTCTCGGTTCTACCAAGTCACCTAACGTTTTCAAATTTGTTTTCCAGCTCCGAAAAGCCATCGATTATGTTCACGTGTTGACTTAGAATTTTCGAATACGCATTGTACTCGCAAAAAATGTTGCCTGAATGTGAGTTGAATTTTTTACTCCATTCGTGAGTGGGAAGTGAAAAAAAGTCGATACCAAAAATGAAGAAACTTTTTTTGAATGCCACATATAAGATGACTTTTTATGGAGCGCGTGCGATGATATGTAAAACATAATTTATTTCCGATCACGTTTGATAAATTAAGGCCATTGGCCACAGTAACGGGTATAAAATCATGTGCGAATTTAACCATTCTTTTTCGTATGAAAAAGTCATTCACTCATAATATTAATTACACATCTATTTAGTATGAATATCAAGCTGTTAGCAATATATATATATATATATATATATATATATATATATATATATATATATATATAATATACGGAATAATATACGGAATAATATACGGAATACGGATAAAATATACGGAATTTCTGATTAAGGGGAGGGTAGGGGTTTCAGCGTGAAAAAAAAAACACTTTTTTGCGAATTTTTTTCATCTATATGGATAGAGTAAATTTATTGAAACGTTTTGTACATGGTTGAGTGTCATTTCAAGAACATTCCGTGAAATTAGTACGCGAAAATGTCCACAAACAAGCCGGTGCCGCGTTTTTCTCGAAACCACTTTTTCAAAGCCCGTGTTTACTGCCATTTGAAAACTACACGACCGATTTATTTCAAACTTGGTACACACTTTCTACATATGAAATACCTCCCCCCAACGGTTAGAGTGAGATTTTTTTTTACATTGAGCGGGTTTTTCACCCCCAAATGGCCGAATTTTTCGTGAAAAATAGCACTTCTACTTTACATGACCACCAAAAATTTAGAAATGAAAAAAAAATTATCAAAGACCGTTGGGGTGAGGATTTGATGATACTCCGATGAAATTTTAATGGTACTTGATTTCAGATAATTTCTAGCTGAGATACAGTGAACACCGCAAATCGTGTTTTTCCAAAGGCGTTCTTGGAAAAGCTTTGTCACCGGCTTGTTTGTGGATATTTTCACGTACAAATTTCACGGAATGTTCTTGAAATGCCACTTAACAATGTACAAAAGGATTCAATAAATTTACTCTATCCATATAGATGAAAAAAAAAATCGCAAAAAAGTGTTTGCTGAAACCTCTACTCTCCCCTTAATAGAGAACTTTTTATTTTATGAGCAGTTTATGAGCAGTTATAATGAAATTTTGCACTGAAAATTCATTTCTTAAGTTCAAATACCTACAATTTTTGAATAAAACAATATTTTTTAAATTCCATACGTACTTCTCTAGGTATTCTAATGTAGATTGACGAGAATTTTAGTGCTTTGTTCTAGGTAAAAAATTGTGGATGCTAAACGTCACGCCGCGGAGCGCTTAAAAAAAGATAACAAAAGAAAATATTAGTAGTCGGCCACTTTGTACATCGAAAAAAATATATATATATTTTTTCTAACAGCTTGATATTCATACTAAATACATGTGTAATTAATTTGATGAGTAAATCACTTTTACATACAAAAAAAAGTTAAATTCGTACATGATTTTATACCCGTTACGGTTGGCCAAGGCCTTCGTGATACATCTACCTAGGTGGGTCAAAAAATTGCATTTTCCAAAAATATTTTTATTCGATAGTATCACCTTTTAGCTATATTCCCTGACAATTTTATTGAAATGCAATAGCAGCACCATACTTCAAACTTTAAACGCGTTTTTCTCGAAACACTTTTTTCAAAATCGGTGGGCACGATATTTCGAGAACCACTTGATGAATTGTTTCGACATCTACAGGAGATACGATGAGAAATACTTAAAGTTCGTCAACGATCTCACTTTTCGAAAATCGATCTTCATTTTTTAATAGTTACGTAAAAATGACGATTTTTTTCGTAGATTTTGTATGCTCAAGGTTCAACGCATCGCCACGTTGTTAAAAAAATTGTTTAAAAGATCGACGATCGTCAACGAATCGTATTTATTGTTAACTTGAATAGCCCGTCTGGTTTTTAGATTTCAGATGGTCCGTTTAAGATGGAGAGTGTCCGTCGCCAAACGTCGCGAAAAACATTTCATCATTTGCCGGCGGCCATGTTTTTGTTGTTTTTCTGTATTTTTTGGTGATCTTTTTTAAGGGCTTTGCGTTTAAAAAAATGTATTTCTTTTTCACCAACCGTTTACCAGAAAAAAAACTCGGAATTTGGCCATTTTTTTCCGACCTCCAGGTAGATGTAGCCCCTTAAGGGGGGATCCCTTTAGACGCCCGAAAATGAGTCATTTTTCATGAATTTTTTTAAAGGTGATAAAATATTAGCATCGTTTTAAAATTTTGACATTATTTTATCGTAACTTTCAAGCGTTAATTTTTTTTCTTTTTTTTGACAAAACAAAATGCTGGCATTACAAGGTATTTCTTTAGGCGTCTTTTGAAAAACAGCTCAAAAAGTTGTTCATCGATCTGGCTGATATTTTGGGAGGTTTCCCACTATAACATTATTGGAAGGATATACCTATAAAAATATTTTAAAAGTATAAAACTAAAAATTAAGTAGGCTCTGTAATCAAATTTTCATATTTTTTAACCATTTTCTCGACAATTTTTACCGCAAAGAAGTAATTTATTCACGCGATAAGCTTAAAACTTTAGGTATATCCTTCAAATAATGTCATAGTGAGAAACTTCCCAAAATTTCAGCCAGATCGATCAATAACTTTTTGAGCTATAACATGAGCAGTTAAAAAAAAACGGCTAAAGGAATACCTTAAAACGTCGTCATTTTGTTTTGTTTAAAAAATAATTTTTTTCAACACTTCAAAGTTATAATAACATAGTGTAAAAATTAAAAAATGCTGCGATTATTTTATCACATTTAAAAAATTTCATGAAAAATGACTCATTTTCGGGCGTCCAAAGGGATTTTCCTCCTTAAGGCTTCTGTGTCCAAGTGATCGCGAGTATTGCCTTCAGTTTTTAAATCACAACTAAATGGACTTTACCAGTGAATTACATATGTTAGGTATTTTTTTACACTGCAACGGTGAAACAACCGAATCGTAATATTACAATATATTTTGAAAATACGAGGGCGGGGGGAGGGGAACACATACAACTCGTTAAAAAAGTTTATTGGACAGAGATACACCGAAGTGTCTACGTATACGGTTAGATCGTCACGGACAAACGCTAATCGCTCACGCGAGTTCACGTCGTAATGTAAATTACAACTATTATCGCGGCCCTCTGGTAATCAGACAGAAGCGACGCGCGGCGTACTGCAAGATCCGTTACAAATTCGACGGCAAAGAATCGACTGGTTTCGAATTACAGTACACTCGGTACTCTACGTTGATGTTTCGATCCAACGTGCCGGAAGTGAAACGGTAAATGAAAAAAAATAAAGAACTAAACGACACAATTTTGTGTTGTCTCGCCGAAGAGGTTGGAGTTTTTTTTTCTGCGTTTGGCTTGAGCTTGACACATATTTTGAATTGATATTATGAGCTAGATATTTCAAGACATACTTCACTTTTATTCCGCCGAAAAATGATGAAATTCATTAATAAGATTGTTCTTTAAAAAGAAAGCCACAGATTTATTTATTTCCGAGCGTAAAAATGTATTTAAATAAATATATTGTAATTCCAATAAATAAAAAATTGTACAACAATTGTGTACTCAACACCAATTTGATATTGATAATGAGTTTATTATTCAGTGAATTAATTGGCGACCCTGAAAATAACTATCGAGCTCCAAGTTTATATACTTTCTTGTCGGAAATTACGAAATTCTGAAGTCCAATCTACACAAGAATCAATTTGAACAATATGAAGTTCGAAGTGCTAGACGTAATGTTGTTGGCTCTTGTATAACTTTCAATTCCCCCTTCCTAGCAAATCTGAATGAGAAGATACACTAAATAGCGAAAAACGTAATGATTTCATCTGCTCAAAGAGGCAACAACAATATGGCTTATCGATCAGTCTTGATCGAAACTGGACTCCCGCAAATCGCAGCAATGTCATCGAGAATTCAATCCATGTCTTAACCTGACACCAAGGTCTTTAAATATAAAAAATTCAAAACCAATTGAATTGTTTGCTGTCAAAAAATTGCCAAGTCATTATGAAGTTGATCAAAAGAAATCGAACCGTTCTTATTTTGTTTCATTTACGTATATTGATGAAACCGTAAACTTCCGGATCGCCAGACACGGCAGAATGTACGCACAAGGCCGTGTTCGAGATAAGCTCCAGCCAATGGAGGCAACTTTTTACTACACGCCGTACCGTATTTGCTAATAACAATTTGTGAGTCCTAATAAAATTACGGTGCTGAAGTTTGCATGCATTGCGATGCAACGAAAATTCTTCCCATATTTTCATTCCCTCATTTTCACCATGCTACAAAATCTTTTTTTGCAAATTCAAATAATCCATTTCTAAATAAGCAATAAAAAATTGTCGAATCGTTTTCGTCACTAAAATATGCCGCAAGAAATTCGATCAATTAAAAGATATTCAAATAAATCATTTTCGTTGCATTAAATCGATTAAATCATTAAAAGATCAATTAAATCATTTTCGTTGCATTCCAACGATGCAAACTTTGATATCGTATAAAATTATCCCCAAATCGAATATGTTTTTTTCTACGCGAGCCATCTGATCAAAGGCATAAATTAGGTGATCAATTTATGTCTACCGTCGCAGAGCTATCGACGATGCTTAAAAAATATATTTTTTTGTGATTTATGATCGATGACGGAGTACGCGAAAAGTTCGGTACCTGCGGCGGTAAACTGCACGATATCGACTGGTATATACAATATACCAAAGTTTTGACATTTGTTAACAATTCACAAGACATATTCCATTTCCACAGCATGTGCAACCTGCACTTAAAAATCGATGCACCGATGTGTGACACTTCGCACGAAAATGTCAATTTATTGGTTCACCACACTAATTACAATAATGATAATAATTGTAGGATTTAAGCAAAAAAATCAATATCGTGGTAAAAAAAGCGAACATTATCGGGTACTCACTCGGCTAAAATGATATCCCATGGCACTAAAACTCGTCATTGTAATCCCACGTGCTAAAATAAACACTGTTTTCGAATTGCCCGCGAGGGTCACCCCATGAACGCGTTCTACCGACGATTCGACGTTTTTTATTTTGACAACCTTCGCGGATGTTGTTTCTCGTCGTTACTTATTTCTTTTGCCGATCGAAAAAGTAATACTTTTCGTACGAGCAATTATTCGGGAGTGCGTTGAAAAGAAAACGAGCGCGACGCAAACAACCTGCGCGCGCTATACCAGCACCTTCTGCTTCGACTATCGGTAACGCCTCTGCCGCGACAGAGTTTCTTCCGCCGTGCACACAATGACGGCGATCCACACGAGTGTATTACTTTACACAACGGTGACGCTCGTGTTTGCGATGAGGGAGCGTACGTATGTGTGTGCTCGTGTACGCATACGAATGAGTAACCGCGATTGCATATATACACGAGTCTCGTGCGGGCTATAAAGCGCGATAGTACTCGATCTTCTACTGTGCTGCCGCTATACGACAGCCGCTAATATCATTATCATTGTACACGGCGATCCAGAACACTTTGAAGTAATGCACTGCAACGGTATACGGTAAAAATAGGGTATCGGATTTTGGATCGGTGTTTAAGGGGGTATCGCTCTCTGGAAACTTCTAAAATCGTTTTTTTGCATATTGATGTAGTGTGAACTGTCAAGAATATTTTAAGACGAACGGGACCCTGAAATTCTGGAAACTGACGAAGTTAGACCTATTTTAGTGGAACAGTGTGCGTGTGATCCGCGTATAACGAAAGCGGACATCGAAGCACAAGAAACCCTTAAGGGGTTAGGCCACTCGAGAGGCCGAAAAAATAGGCTTTTTGGCAATTTTTTATTCGGAAAAACTATAAAATAAATCGAGATTACAAAAAGGGTGTTTATCATACTTATCAATGACTGTATACAATAATTTTTTTGAAGCGATTAACGGAGACTTTGTCCTTGGAGTGCCATATTTCAGGTGTTTACATTTTATTTTTTTTTTAAGGAAACGAGTAAAGCTTTTTGAGTGCGGTTTTTTTCTTGCTTTTATTCATGATATACAGAACGTTAAAAAAAATGTTTTTGAAAAAAAAACCAAAATGGCGTCCGTTGCAGCTCCGCGAAAACAGGTCCTCAAATCGCGGGAGATAAACGGCTGACATCACTGCCCCCTCTTTGTTGATCTGAAACACAAATTCAAAGCATATTATCAATCTGTGACCCTTTGGTCATGGAATGACGGATGGGTTTTTCGTTTAGTACAAATTTCGGAAAATGGCGGCAATTAAAAAAAAATCGAATTTTCGCGTTTTTTTCGCATAAAAAGATAAATAATAAATGCAAAAATGTATCTATCGAAAAAACGATCCGTCATTCCGCGAAGACATATTTTCTGAGTATGCTCTCCAAATTTCAGGTCGATATGTTAATTACAGCGGTCAGGAGAATGTCAGCCATTTAAAAAACGTGGTTTCGAGAAAAACGCGATTAAAGTTTTGTAATGTGTTTACACAAATATGTTTATAATTACCTCTAATCGGCAATGCCTGGTCCGTAGAGGCATCCCTCCTCTTCTTCTAGCTACTCATGTTGAGCCGTGAACATCTCCCGGCGATTTCAAGGACAAAGTCTCCCTTAATTTAAAAATGGCGACTGTGCAGCGTTTATCTCGAAACTGCATTTTTTAAGTTGGCCGGAAACATAACTCAGACAATTTTCAACCGATTCACTCGAAATGTTGAACATATCTTGAAAAATACATTGTCTATGGAAGTACGTAGGATTTTTTTTTATGTTGCATAGTTTATTTTGTTATTAACAATTATCTGACGATTTTTTAGGCAAATCTTTGGAAAGTGAAAAATTTCGTTAGATAATCGTTAATAACAAATGAAATATGCAATATAGAAAAAAAATCCTATGTACTTCCATAGACAATGTATTTTTCAAGATATATCCAACATTTCAAGTGAATCGGTTGAAAATTGTCTGAGTTATGTCTCCGGCGAACTTAAAAAAATGAAGTTTTGAGATAAACGCTGCACAGCCGCCATTTTGAAATTAATCGCTTCAAAAAAATTATTAGATAGTCACTGACATGTATGATAAACACCTTTTTTTGTAATCTCGATTAATTTTGTAGTTTTTCGGAGAAAAAATCCCCAAAATGCCTATTTTTTGGCCTCTAGAGTGGCCTAACGCCTTAAAAGGGGCTCGAAATGCCCGCAGATTGCATAGATTGAAACTCCGAAAGAATTTTACCGGAAAGACCAAAACTCCGAAAATATGAACGGGGCCGGGTTGAAATTCCGAACGTTGAATGATCAGAACTCTCAAAACTCCAAAAATATACTACCCTGAAAGACCAAAATTCCGGAAATCTGAACAGCGTCAAAATAATTCGGCTATGGAAGTTTTAAAAGTTTCAAAACTTTCAATAAATCGACGAATTTTTTCAAGAATTTTTTTTTATTAAAAAGTGATTTTAAGTCAATTTTGAAATTTGTCTGGACGATGTTATACGTTCTACATCATTTACAGACAACTGCGTAGACTTTCGCTGTCATAATCTTGACGAACCTTGTAATTTCGGAACATTAAAATTAGGAATTTTAAACTGTCGGCGCATTTAAAGTTCGGAATTTCAAGTCCCTCTCATGTCAAGATCATGCCAGCGGAAGTCTACACAGTTGACTGTAAATGATGTAGAATGTATAGCATTGTCTAGCCAAATTTCAAAATTAACGCAGTCACTTTTTAATAAAAAAAATTCCTGACATAATTCGTCGATTTATTGAAAAGTTTGAAACTTTAAAACCTTCCATAGCCGATTTTTTTTCACGATGTTAAGACTTTCGGAGTTTTGATCTTTCGTGTAAATTTCTTTCGGAGTTTTGATCTTTCGGGGTAGTATTCTTTCGGAGTTTTGAGTGTTCTGACCATTCAAAGTTCGAAATTTCAACCCGGCCTCATCTTGAATTTCGGAGCATGAAAATTCGGAATTTTGAACGGTCGGAGCACTCAAAATTCCGAATTTCAACCTGGCCCCACTTATGTGGTGCCAGAATCACTGACTAGCGGTGAGACGATAGTATTTCACAAGATCGTGGAAAATATGTACCAAAACTTTGAACGCGATTATCTCGAAACTGCATATCTTGACATGGCGGGATTGATATAGTAACTTTCAAACTATTGACTTGAATTTGCACAGTTAGCGTTCAAACAGTAGTTATTTTCGGTTGACGATCGCATTTTTTAATTGGATGAACCATTTGTTAATAACAATGACTTCAGCATGCTGTTTTTCAAGAGAAAAATGAGATTTTCTTTGGAGAAGCTGTTATTTTCGTATTTTTCGAAATTTCGAAAAGTGGATCGTGAACCCATAGCTAGTAGGATATATTTGAAGAATTTTTTTGTTTGTTTTCATTTCAGATTACATTGGAGCCTGGTCGAGATCCCGCCGTTTCGGGCCTCGCCGCTGGAGGACTGCAATGCAAACTATAGCACCATGAACACTGAAAGATTTTCTTCCGTTGAAATATTCCAATTTTGGAATAAGGATTTTTTATTGCGAACTGCAGCATTTTTCTCAGAAAATGCAATGTTTTTGTTCCCAACTGTACCATGTAATCGATTTTCAACATTTCTCACTTTTTCTGCGTTCATATTCTGCGTATGAGTGTTGATGAAAGAAAAATCATCGGTTTTTTTTCAGATTAATCCTGCCGCCGCTACGTGTCCAGGGTCTGACAACATTCGCTGTAACCTGTTTAAAAAACCGTGCCATACCTCCGCCATTTGCAAAGATTAATTTTGGAAAAAATATCATGTAACAGTCAAAAGCAGTAATAAAACATACCCTAAGGCCCAAAATGGTGAAGAAATCTTTCCTTTAAAAAAAATCATGGAAATAAGCAATATTTTTCTCGCCTTAACCCTACGTCGACACACTGGCTCATTTTGACCTGAAGTTTGAGTAAAATGCTCCCTTTCCCAAAATTTTAAATGATTTTTTAAAATCATCTTATTTGATATTTTCCGAATTTTAATTATGCAGACATATCAGGAAATGTTTGAAGAGTAGCCCTGATTTTTTTCAATTAAACACGACCGAAGGGTTGTTAATAGAGTTGTGGATGAAGTACTATTCGGGTCAAATTAACCGGTGTGTCAAAATCGTAACCAAATAGAAGTGTGTCAACGAAGTGTTAATGCCAAAAATAAAGTAAAAACACGAGTAGTTTTCTCCCAGTTTATTCTCAAAATCGATTCATGGGATGTCACAGCTAGTGTAACCCATAAAAATCATTCAAGATCGGTAAGCTGGTTCTTTTGTTTACAGCATTTGCATAGATGTGCAAATGAATTTGCATATCTATGAATATTAATATTGCGTTAAAGAAAATATTAATAATGATAATGACGATTCATTAAAAATCCTTAATAAATATCAATTATTATCCCGAAAAAGAACAATTCTAAAGAAAACATCGATAATATACAATAATTACAAGACATAGACGGGACTAAGTACACCATCCGACTACTCTTGCACAATTATCCATCAAGCTTATGCAGCCTTGAGTAAACTTTTTTTTTCAACCTTGTGCGATTTGTACAACGGTTAATAAAAACTCACATCACCTTGAATATCAATTATCGACTCGAGATCCATTTGTGGACAGTTGCGTGCTTGAAACGTTTCGCTAAATATTGACTAACAAGGAACGTCACTTGATCCTACGTTAACACGCTGGGTCATTCTGTCCCGGAGGAATTTGGGAACATTTTATTTCAAATTGGTTTTTGCTCACGTTTCCAAAATTGAAAGTTTCCAATAATTGTTTACAATTCCATTTTTTAATTGTCGAGTTTCAATTGTGCAGGAATATTAAGTAATGTTTAAAGTGTATCTCTGATGTTTTTCAATCAAAACCGGCGAAAGGGTTGTTAATGGTAGGTGGATGAAATATCCGGGTCAAATTGACCCAGTGTGTCAAAATCATGCCCAAATATAAAGGTATCACCGAAGGGTTAAGTGTCCACCTTCGATTTTGTTAAAACCCATATATGGGATAAAGCATTAAGGGGGAAAATACATATAAATGGTCGAAAATGACGAAAAATTTCGGTATTTTTTTCCAACGCAACTGCTGGACCAATCGTTTTTAAATTTGTAGGGTATTTTATTGTACGTTAGAAGACATGAAAAACTTTTTTTTTTATGGACAATAAGTGTTCATCCGCAGCCTGCAGTCCAATGTTGCTGAACGAATTTTTGAAATTCGCGGCAGCGATAAAAAAAACTATTTATGCGATTCATTTCAACCAATAGTTTTTAGACCCATAATTGCAAATCCTCGTCGATAAAGCTCGATATTCAATAAAAAATTTAGGTAAACAATCATTTTTTGCTTCAAAAACACGAAAATTTTCGGTGAAAGTTCGATATTTTTTTTCTGAGTGCCGCCATTATTATAATATTCAACTTTTTCTAAGTTTATCGACAGCGTACTTTCATATAGAATGTAATGGTTACTTTTATTTTTTGTTGGAGGTAAAAAAAACTACAGCTGCAGCAGTTCGACATCGCGGGGAAAATTGGTTCAGCAACAATTGGCTGCAGGTTGCTGATGTACACTTATTGTCGATAAAAAAATGTTTTTATATCTTCTAATGTACAATAAAATACCCTACAAATTTCAAAACAATTGGCCCAGTAGTTGCGTTGGAAAAAAATACCGAAATTTTTCGTCATTTTCGACCATTTATATGTATTTCCCCCCTTAAGTTTTTATCGGCGGAAAAGCAGTTTTAAGGGGGAACATCACCGTTTTTACAGTTTTTACAGATTTTACAGTTTCGCCCACAAGCAGTCGACTCATCTGAATGAAACAAAAACCAAAATTCCTCTAATGTAAAGCGATGAAAAATCCACTGTAGATTAAAGAAAAATTAATTAAGGGATGACACGCCTTTTTGAGAGGTGGTTTCCCCCCTCGAGATCGTGTTTCCACAGATGAAAAAAAATACGTATCCAATAGTTTTCAATGCTTTATCACATATACCAGTTTCAACAAAATCGAAAACGGACAATTTTTCGACAAACTAAAAACTGAGGAAACTTTCTATCCATTACTTGCTCACTTAGTATTTATATTGTTTTTAAAACACTCTGTATAGTAATAGTAGTTAAACTTTAAAACGCTGGGAATCGTCAGAACATATACATTTGTCGTTGGTGATATCTTACCTACACACACGTGAGGCCACACTAAAATTTATTCCGGTCTCTCGTAGTTTTGTAAGTTGCCCAAACTAACGGCTTTCTACGTTCTGATATCAAATTGAATTGCTGGGAAGAAGAAGGGCGGTACACCTGTATATGCATTTCGTAATTTTCATTGGAAAACATAGTAGACCAGAAATATTTTTCTGATAGAACGTAGGGAAAAGTACTAACGTTATATACACGTGGAATAAAAAAAACTCGGTCGGTGATACCGATTTTTAAGGCAATTCTTGGCAGCTGACACATTTCTGGCCAAAGTAATTTGCGACGTGCGCATAAAGACTCGAGACATGATATACAGGAGTGTGAATTATAGGAATATGAAGAAATAGGCAGTAAATTATAGGAATATGAACGGTTGATTTATAGCAATATAAAAATATAGTAAACTGGCCACAGTTACAATTCCATAACGTTTCAGGACATTGTACTTTAAGGCAATATTTTTTTCTAGAGCGCCGGTCCTATCCATAATAAGAATACAACTAAAAAAAATACACTTATAAAAATAAATACTAAAAAAATTAATACATTTATTTATTGATCCTCTAACAAAATGTACAAATAAAAATCAAAATAACTTTATGATCATGTACGTTTGCTTACAACGGTACGTGGAAAATGCTCCCAATTGACGGCAAGTGTTGTGGACATTGTACGAAACCGAAAAAAGACCAAACGTATACTTAAGGGGGGTAATACTTTTATGGGAGAAAAAAAATTGCTTATATTCATGATTCTCTTTAACAGGAAAGATATCTTCACTATTTTTTAGACTTAGGGACTACTTTTGCCTGTGACATGGTATTTTTTTTCAATTAATCTTTAAAAATAACAGAGGTGTGGCACGGTCTCCTAAATTGCATTTTCGCAGTTGGCGTGATGTATAACATGATCCTAAATGTTTTTGAAAATTAAAAAAATTGTATTTATTTATTGCAAAATTTAGCCATTTTTGTCGGTAAAATCAATCTTTTTGTTTCAAAGCGTACCATTTAAGCGGTTTTCGACATTTCTCACTTTGTTTTGGTTTATATTCTGCCTATGAGCGATAACGAGAGAAAAAACTTCGTTGGTTTTTTTTCTGATTAATCCCGCCGACGCTACGTGTCACGCCATCTGACAACATCCGCCGCAACCCGCTTAGAAGATACAGTGTCATTTGATACTTCGCCATTTGTAAAGATTAATCAAATAAAAAATACGATGTAACACCCAAAAGTAGTACTAAAACATACCCTAAGTCTCAAAAATGGGAAAGGAATCTTATCTTTAAAAAAAATCACGAAAATCAACAATTTTTTCCTCGCCTAAAGGTATCTCCCCCCTTAATCAGTATGAGTGTTGTAATGCATGGTACCAGATTCAGCACAAAAAAATACAAATGGGTGGTATGCACCACTTTGTTTATCGATTTTTCCGATTCTTCTGACCATTCTACGGGTTACCTATATACGCTGAGAGAAAAGTGGATAGTATTTACAAAAAACACGCATGGTAAAAGAAAGTATAGTCGAATTCCCTATAGTTTATTGTCACCGCAATCATAATATGGTTAACACAACTATAAACGAAAAGTATACGTAAACATGCGACTTTGATGGCGTGTTTGACCATCTAGTATCTACGAAATTACTATACACTATTATAAAAGGCTTTACAATATCGATATGGTTAATTCAGCTATATCAGGAAATCGGCGCGCAAATACTAATGCTGCACTGAGAGCAAAGTACATGGTATTTATGAAAGACGCCCACGGCAAAAGAGGGGATAGTAAAATCCCGTATAGTTTATTGGCAACGTAATCGAAATATGGTTAACACAACTATAAGCGAAAAGTATATCCAAACATGCAACTTTGGTGGCGTGCTCGACTATCTATTATCCCCGTAATAACTACTAACTATTGTAAAAATATTAACTGAATTAACTATATCGATATTGTTAAGCCGTTCACAGTAGTTAATAGTTATTTCGGGGATACTAGATAATAAAACACACTACCAAAACGGCATGATTAGATAGACGCTTATAGTTGTGTCAACCATATTATGATTGCGGTGTCAATAAACTATAGGGAATTTAACTATGCCCACCTTTACCATGGGCTTTTTTATAAATACTATGGACATTTTTCTCAGTGCAAGTTTGTACTATTTATATGGTTAACATTAACACTTGTTGAGTATAAATTGTTACAAGATCTCACGAAAAGTGACTATACGAACAAAATTATGGTAATCTTATAGTGAAGAGGTAGATAATTTGTGGAACGTATCAATAAAGCAGAGACAGTGGTTGTAGGCTATGATCGATATAGATATATTAGCTCATTCATTTATCAGTTTTTATAATTCGATATTTCGAAAACTATTGCGTTGCGTCAAAAATCCATTCAAGCAGTGACATGTATCATCAAAAAGACGATCTGTGCAAAATTCCACCTATATCGGAGGTAACAGCTATTCGGAATTGCAGCTGGAATTACTTTTATTATATTACGGTAGCATAGCGGCAGCGTGCGTAGTATAGATAGGTAGGTCGTAGGTTCGAATCCATGCACAGACGAAATATTTTCTTCGATAGGTATCATTTCAGGTCAACGAATGACAAATTATGATAAACAATTATACAGGTAGTACTCTCAATTGAGAGTTTTTGAATTTGTGAAATATTATATACATTTAGTAGACATACTTTTCAATATGGTGAAAATCACTATTTTTTATAGTGTAAAGAAATATCCATTTTATGAAAACCTACTATATTATATAGCATTGAACAATCAACGTATGCTTGTAAAATTGTTGGTTGCGGTTAACATATGAGCATAGTTAACACAACTGCTGAAATATCATACGCAGTACTATATTTTAGGCAGCAACCATGACTATAAAATATTGTTGTCCCTTCAGGGTAATTATAAAATATGGTTAAAATATGGTTGAAGTTACCATACATTTCTCTCAGTTTAGCATGCCATATTGTGCATGTTTTGCTCTGAATCCGGTACTAAACATGACAAGACTCATATAGATTAAGGGGTCATCCACTTTGATCATTTCAAAAATCGAAAGTAAGCAAGACTTGAAGAAATCGACGATGATGAGCAATCAGAAGGGATTTTGTACGGTGCAGGAATTGCCGATTGAGTTTAGGTAAGAGTTTTTCATAGTATAAACTTCAAATGCGTTTTTCTCGAACCAACGTTTTCAAAATCTAGCTCCATCATATCTCTCAAACTAATAAACCGATTCTCTTGAAATTTGAACCACATATTGTAAACATGATTCGCAATAAGATGCCCCTCGATGGTTTTAAAATTTTGATTTTTACTCTTTTTCTTGCGCAAAACTGCGAAAAAACGCATTATTTACAACTTATTTCGTTTTTCATCTGCCATTTTTTTATTTTTTGATAAAACTTTATATCCGAGGGTCATTTTGTAGCTGGTGTCATACTGAATCTAATGGACTTTGATTTTTTTTGTTTCATACAAGCCGTTGCCGAGTTATGATGGAGCTACCTAGCCCACCTATTTTTGAGGCGTTACGTTAAACTATAGTTTTTGTACTTAAAAATGAATAAAAATGAATTATATTTAAAAAATATGTATTTCAAGACTTTATTTATCAAGCCCAACAACTTTAATATTCTTATCTTTTATAAAATCCTCAAAAAAATCGTGAAAATAGCCTTTTTTCGTGGCTCCAAAGTGGACTGGCCCCTTAAGAATATGTTTAGGTCTCTTTTTAGATTTAGACAACGTTCACAATATTGGTCGTTAATTAGGGGCTTTTTCCGTACACCGTTGTAAACAAACGTACAAAACTACATGATAATAATTTTTTTCCGTTTTGTACACTGAGAAAAAGAAATCGTTGAATGTGCAAAATGCATTTTGTTGTCTCGAAATTTTGTTGTTTTAACAGTTGCTCAGATATGCTAAATAAGCTACAGTTCACACCACTAAAACTATCAGTTAGATTAACAAAACGTTTGTTATGCCAATCAAAAATCAATTTGAACGTATTTAGAGATACATTTTTTTAAACCAACTGAATTTTGGTTGGATGAACGAATTTTCTTTCAGTATACATATTCTTGAAGGATTAATTGACATGGGTATTCATTTTTTAATATAATTTCTCACTTTTTCCATTCTAAAAAGCAGCCCCAAAACAACACTAGGCAAAAATAATGCTTTAACCCGGGAATGAGTTTTTCCAGGGTCGAGGACTAACTGAATCCTTTTTTCGTACCCGAAAACGAAAATTTACAAATATGTGCAACTGTCACGATTCATTTTAGAGGATGGAATAATTACGGAGACGCAACCTAGTCAAATTTAGCATAATTGGTAGAAGATTTTCTGCTGCAAAAATTTTGCCTTGCATCCGATATATGTCGATACCTATTAAACCCAATTTGTGTATAACCAGAACGCCGAAAATGAATCTTTGCCAATGTAGAAGACATTGTTCTTCATGTCCTATAAAAAATGCAAAGGTTGTAAATTTATATTACGCTATAAATTAATTATTAGCAGAATAAATAACGAAGGTAAGTTTTATCATTCGCAAAAGTACTCAACAAAATGAATGGCTGATTCGTATCTGTACGTTTCATTTTAATATCCTTGCGTGTGCATAACGTAAATTATTGTCTTCCCATTGTTTTTATTTAGCTAGTCTCGGCGGGACGAGGAAGCAAATTGACTTTTGAAGTAGCGTGGTATATTGCTGCGTATATTATTATTGCGAAATTGCGAGGCGTTCCCCAACTAACTGCGACGAGAACCACGAGCAGGTAATATAAACGCCGGACGATCAGACTGTCTTCCTCCAAACTGATTTCCCTTTTACTATTTACATTCATTTCCCTATTCCATTCGCGTACGAAGTAGTGAGAGTGACTACGACGTCACGGCTGTACGCTTACATTTTTCTCTCTCTCCGGAAGTACTAATAATGGCGGATGTAGGTGATCCATGTGTCTTGAAAACATCATTGCCAATTGATGGTAACGTGCTGATGCACGCGTTCCCTGAATCCTTGTGAGTTATGACAAATTTGACATCTCTATAAGCTTTTTCTTTTCAATGGAACATCATTTACGATCACCGAAAACATGCTGAATTTCCAGTTTTTTTTTCACGATGCGTTAAGAAAAGAAAACTCAAGAAATATTCTGCACTCTGAGTCTTTTTTAGTTTCTGTTCATCACTCGCGGCTCTTTTGACATCCATACCGAACCCAATGGCTAACGCCTTAAAACAAATAAATAAAACAAATTTCTCAACTTTTTCGACTTGATTGATGCACCGTTTTTAGTCCATGCTATCTTATTATTTATCGTCGGTCCTGTGACGGCAATCGAAACTCGTACAGTTGCAAAACATCTGATTCTTAAGGGGTCTTCTCACTTTAGACGCTAAAAACGGCTATTTTCATGAGTTATTTTGATAGGTTTATACTATGGATATTGATATAAAAGTTGATTGATACACTTCATAAAAACACTTCATAAAAACTTCACTTACACTTCATAAAAACACTTTCGAAATACGTAAAAAATATTTTTTACGTATTTATGTAACCCAAACAAACTTTCAACGCGTTTTTATCGAAACAACGTTTTTCGACGGCTTGTTGATAAAATCTTCGAAACTACTGAACCGATCCGTATTAAATTGTGACCACATATTCTTTACAACTATAGCTATAGCGCATATAAAGGATTTTCTAACATTTTGATATTTAATATTGTTTTGCCAAAAACAGTAAAAAAAAAACGTTTGTTTTTTGTTTTTTCGAAAAATGTCCGCTATTTTGTTATTTTTGGATACATCAAAAATTGTATGATATGCGCTATAGCCAGTTTTGCCAGGGTGAGCTATCGTTTGGTACTAGACGGCAGTGCCAAACCGCAACAACTGTTGAATTTTCATACTAAATTGGCGGTTGTCAATGTTTTTCATGGTTTTCACCAATGTTTGAGTTTTATTTTCTTATTAGGGTACGCAAATAATGAAAAACGTACTGAATGTACAAAAGGCGTAATGACGTACTAAATACTTTGTAAACGTACCAGAATTAGTACATTTGTACTAAACTGGCAACATTGGCTATAGCCATTAACATACTGAATCTAAAACCGTTTGATTTTTTTGTTTCGGGTGATCCATCTCCAAGATTTCATCAACAGCGCAGACCTATAATTTTATTAGGATATTTTTTCAACTACCATTTTCGTCTAAAAATGGTGTCTTAAGGGGTAAGGCCACAGTAGAATTTTCGAAAAATCTATTTTTTCTCGCTAAAACGGTGCTTATCATCATAAGAATAAGTCACTATTCGATTTGTAGCAAGAACATTTTTTTTCCACCGACTTTGAGCGTATAACGTAAGCCCACCTCTGGCACGGACATAGAGTACCTAAAACTTTAAGCGCGTTTTGTCTCGAAACAGCTTTTTTCCAATTGGCGTGACAAATAACTTCAACAATTTTCACTCGATTTACTTCAAATCTAAAATTTATGTTCCTAATTGCATTTCGCAGAGAAGTACGCACGGAATTTCCGATTAAGTGAAAACTTTTCCTTTTATGAGCAGTTTTATACGACATTTTTCACTGAAAATTCATTCAAATACAACTCAATTCAAATACCTACAACTTTTAAATAAAACAATATTTTTTAAACCCCGTACGTACTTCTCTAGGTATTCTAATGTAGATTGACGAGAATTTTTGTTTTTTGTTCTAGGTCAAAAATTGTGGATGCTAAATGTCACGCCGCGGAGCGCCTAAAAAAATATAACAAAAGAAAATATTAATAGTCGGCCATTTTCTACATCGAAAAAAAATGCTAACAGCTTGATATTCATACTAAATAGATGTGTAATTAATTTTATGAGTGAATCACTTTTTCATATGAAAAAAAATTATTAAATTCGCACACTTTATATCTGTTACGGTGGCCTACCACCATAAAAAAAAATAAAAAAAAATGTTTAATGTATTTCGAAAGAGTTTTTGTTAAGTGTAACAACTTTTATATGAATATCTATACTATAAACCTATCAAAAAAATTCATGACAATAGCTTTTTTTAGTGTCTAAAGTGAGACGACCCCTTAAACATTCTCAACAAGCATTTTGCAAAATACTCCGAACAAAGACGAAAAAAATTGTAAAATAGTTACTTTGAAATTTGCATGAAAGTGTCGACACCCATTGCAGCCGTCAGAAGATCTCTAGTCGTAGAACGTATCTGCTTATACCCGAAGCGAGAACGATCAAAGATCAGTGGCGCAAGGTTGGACATCGTAGAGAAACGTCGTCGTCACCGACGAGGAAAACCACTTTTGTCTTCGTTCGTTCTGGACACTGCACTTTGAGGATTTTTATTCTCGTATGCCACCGAGGTAAATGTACTTTTTTGATTGTCTCACTGGCCATAACTTCTTAGCAAAAACGTCCCGACGTGTGTGATCATACAAGCACGGTGAATCCGCGAAATGAATATGCCGCATGCAAAAGTACAGCTGAAGGTGGGGGCAGCACAAATCGGTAGAGAGAGAGTCGTGAACCTAAAAAATGTGTGCATGTGTATGTGTGGGTGTGTGCTCGTGTGTATGACACGAAACTCCCGGGCTTGGTGGTGCTGACCTCGATCCTCGATCGCTCGATCCCAAGCTCGTGTTCCATCGACTCCTTTCACTTGAAAAATATCTTCCCGGACTTCTTTACGCACCGTCGGCGCTCTTTAGTTGACGACTGTACACCGTGGACATATCGTTCGATTATTCTTGTCCGGTTCAACCGCTAGTTCCATGTGATCAATCGCATATAAGAGATTTCCGCATTACTGGGATCCGTACATTTTTTAATAATCGTTGATGAGTTGCCTTCCTGTCGTGTAAGTACAATGAGAAGTTTCCGTGAAAAGGGTAACAGTGACTGCAATGCTTTGCCGAATCGGCATCGTACCGATTATTCTAAATGAGTTGTGATTCATCGATTTTTTGTATTCGCGTATTGTGCGAATACTATGATGAACAACGACCCACAAATATGGAAAGAACATTTGATCGTGACATATTCCTTCAGACGTCATATGACGGTTCAGCTGATTTGGATGAAAGCACTCAAAAACTGGACAGCTAAATTATTGTGAGAAAAATTAACGGTTTAGGGTTTGGCAATTTGCAAAGTGAATGCTGATCTTCAGTGAAGAAATTTGCCGTAAAACGGGGCTACTTTGACAGTTTTTGGGGCTACTTTGACAGAGCGCAAAAATACGTTTTACTTACGCTTAAACCTAAGCTTAAACAACAAATTGTTCGTCAACTTTATTATAATGTTGCTCAAGTTGATTATGATCCCAATGACAATTATAAGACTCATTAAGTGCCTATAATAGCAACCCAGGTACTTGATATTTTTATGTAAAATGTTTCCTTAAGGGAGGGGACCACTGTAACTGCCCATTTTCGACCGTTTTCTTTGGATTTTTTTTAAAGCAAGGAATAAAATACATGGTCAAAAGAGCTTTTAGGTTTCATAAGGTATATATTGAAGTATGTTAAAAAAAAACATTATTTGTCGAAAGTATACAAAATGCGGCGCACGAGTCACGATAGCACTATTGTTTTTCAGCCAACCCTCTCCGCGGCACGCAGTAGAACTGTCGTAAATTTAGTCCCGGAACTACGAGCGAAATATTTTCGTTAATTATATTATTTTTGGCAGTCAAGTACGGGGGGAATTTGAAAATAGTTAAAAGAAAAATAGAGAAGAGTTTGAAAAAAAGTTCGTTTTTTCGACCGTAATTTTTATCTCAAAAGTGATGTATTTTTTACAGTTTTTGATTCATCGAAAAAAAGCGCTCGTACTTTACTGTTGAAGCAATCTACGAAGCTACAGTTAAAATTTCAAGTCGTTTAGACGAAAATTGTTCGAGTTCTGCTGCCTTAATAACGATGACAATTTGGTTATAAAAAATCGTTGTTTTTCATTGAATTCCATGTACAATGCATACAATATTACATTTTTTATCAAAATGATTCCACAGTAACCCTCAATCTTTGACATAAGTTGCATTTCATTGCCCTGTCAAAGAAGCCCCACACTCGGGGCTACTTTGACACTTAACAAAATGTATATATCAAATTGTGAGGGGTGGTGGAGCTTGACTTTATTGTACATTTGATAGCCAAAGGACACACTGTTCTATTGGAGCAAGAAAAGTTGGTATCTAGGATGTTAAAAAAAAAGTTGCCTACACAAAACGTCCAAAACCTGTTCAAAGTAGTCCCGTTTTACGGTACCAACTGATGAATTCAAACGAATTATGTAATGAACAGGTTATGGGGTTGCGATCTTTAAAATCGGGTTCCTTTTACTGATCCGACAATCGCATGTTAATCTTAAAAAAAAATCATCCGCAGACACAAACGATAGTGCATTTTATTAAAGCTTATTTATATACTGGTCCTTTTTTAACACTCAATATTGATATTCTACGTGAGAACACGGAAATATACCATTTTTTCATAAAACCTAGTTTTATGAAATAATGTAAGTTTGATAAAAAATGTTTAAATTGAGTAAGCTCCTATTTCGTGATTTTCTCGAATGAGACTTGGGGGTCTTTCATATAGTACATCATCGATTTTTTGATGATTTTTTACACCACCCCCTTAATGTCATCCTATCGTCATAATCCAATACATCCCCTCCCCTTCTCTCACAAAATGACGTAATTTCCTACTGAATTTATAGCGCGGTGTACTCGGACAATAAAAACCTAGAATTGTTATTTTTATTGTTTATATAATATGTTCCTATGGAGACGCCACCCTTACCTCTAAGCTGTGGATCAAAGGCATGGGGTTCGCTTCTAGTATCAAATACCTACTTTCTCGCTTAGCGATTTATTAGCTCAAATGTATTAATCATAAATAATGGTTAGGATTTAAGGTGATCCAATATTTGGGAGTGATGACGTCAGTTTCGATGAGACCCCCCCCCCCCCTCCCCCTCCGGCATCATGTTATCATCATCCAATGACTAGAACCCCTCCCCCTATTTTAGAATTACGTATTTTATGGACGACCCCTTGTCAGGGCAGTCGCGCATCAAACTCCAAACGTGATAAGCCATCACGTGTGTGTGCCTCATCTTCCCTGATTCCGATCCTCCATGATTTTTATGTCTTGGTGGCAGCGTTCTCTTCGCTCTTCACTGGAGGAGCCAAGATTTTTTGGGAATTTATCGTAATCCTTCATTTCCATCCCAAAATAACAAACAAGCACTTTTTACGAAATCTGTAATCGTTTTTTTATGTTTAATAACATACATCTGAATAAATAACAAAATGTATTAGGGTAGTTCGAACTACCCTAATATATTTTAGACGAATAGTCGTCTTTGCTTTGCTACCGTCGACACTGAATTAATTCATAACAGCAAATCATAAAAAAATAAAGACAATAGAAAAAAACGAACTGTTAACTACACTCACTATGAAATTGAAGTTCATTTGAAAATCCTGTGTAGTGGCTTGAAATATAGATCGGTATGAGTCTCGCCAGTAGTCACTCGACAAAAAATTAGCAGAATCTCGCCAGCAACATGACTTTTTTTTTACTTGTGAAATATTTGTAATTGTAATCCGTGATATTTCCCAATAAATGGCTGATCCGTCGTTGGAATTCGAAACGATGAACATTCGAATTAAAAACATTTTCTCAAATAACCACTTCGATTTGATTGATTCGCCATTGCCCCATTATTTGTGCTGGCTTTCTTTTCATTTATCGTCATTCCTGTAACCGCAACTGAAACGGGTACTTTGCAGAATTGCAGAACGACTGATCATGCTTCGCTGGTGCGCTCAGAATAATTGAAAACGTCGTCTTGTCCACGAGACCCCTGAAATAATCGCGATGACTGCTCCGGTGAAGCTTATACTCTTATTGCTCTTCTACGACTGTAAGTGCTGGCCAAAAAGTGTACTCTATTAAAACTATATGGGAGGTTCGACATCCACGATTTGCCAACGTCTGTGGCGGAGAAGCTGAACGTTATCGATTCATTTTGCATTGTTCAATGGCGTATAAGGGTGGGGACCGGGAGTTCGAACGATCAATGTTCAGAAGGACCGAAATTTCGAATTCAGTAATGACGAAGTTCCAATATAGATAGAACAATCTTATGATAGTCTGTAAAATAGTTAATCGAAATTGTGAATACAAAAATCTCGAAGTTGATTTATAGCGAAAGCAAATATCAGATTTAACAAAATAATGAGAGATATAATATCGATTCGCCTGTATAAATACACCAAACAATTCGAGACGTCAAATCGTCGAATTGTAAATATTACGACAGCTTACAATTTCGAATTCATTAAAGCGAAGGGCCAAAAAGTCGATCAGTTAAAATAGCGATGGGCCAAAACGGCGAACGGTCCGGATAGCGACAATTTAGGATCGAGCAATACTACTTGCGCTTCAGAATGAAGACGGCAGATGGCGTTAGCGGTCAATCGGGTCAGGCAGCCATTCCATGTTCGCCATTTAGGTATTCGCCATTTCCGACCGCCGATCATTTCCGTTTTGAAGATCTACACATTCGAAGTTTGTAGTCTAGATATGTGGCTTTTTGCTATAGATGGTATTACGAATATTAGATACTCACTTTTTCTATTTCCGAGATATGAATGTAGTAGGTTGTTCGAATCTGTATTTGTACGACTCAAACTGCAGACTATCTGAATATATGTTCTCGAATAAATGAGCTCTCGAGTAAATAATCCTTAGGTGTAATAGTTATTCGATTTCGTCATCGGTAGAAGGATAAAATTTCGAATAATTTAACCGTCGTTATTTTGAGAGTTCATAATTCTGTCGTTTCGAAGTCTTTGTCGTTTTATATTGAGTCATTCGACATATTGACCCACACCCGCGTATAAGATAAATTCTGTTCTTCCACAGGTGTGACAGCATTGATTATTCCCGAAGAAGTACCAACGATACTCTCATTGATCTACTCGAATATACCACCGATCAAAAAAGGCAAGTTGGGAAATTCACGAAAATCGGTGATTCTCCGTTCCACAAAGTTTTGTAGTATTTAATGATAATTCGTATGTGATACTCTTACTCCTCGCGTGTCTTTGCATCACTTTACGTCAGAATGTATACGAGGTGGAGAGAAAGAAGGAAAAAAAAACGTTTCCACTTTCACCGTTTGCTCGCTGTATGTGTAAAAGCTACAATAGTCAGAGATACATTTGGTGAGATAACGAAGTTTGCGTGACACCCGAGTGTTAACCATTAATTACACCATAATGTCGGTATTCCGTGTTCTCGAAGAACGACGAAAAGTCGTCCGACCTTCCAAAATAGACTTTTACGTTATAATCTTGTCCACTGGTACTTGCGACATGTTATAATTTATGTGAACACTCCAGGAACCGATTCGAGACTCGGTGTTGGCTTCAGACTTGGCGAACATGCTGACTTTCAGGTTCTCGTTGAACTGGGGCCCCAGAGGGAAACAGATCCGATTGGCAATACCGAATCAAAAAGGCGACGGATGGTAAGATATTTAATGTGAATTCTATACAGGATCATGAATTCACTATAGAGATCATCATCTTCAAAGACGTAAAAAAACTTTTCCAAAGCACGATTTAAGGGGGGAGATACCTTTAGGCGAGAAAAAAATAGCTGATTTTCATGATTTTTCTTTACGGAAAGATTTTTTCCCCATTTTTGGGACTTAGGGTATGTTTTATTACTACTTCTGGCTGTGACATGGTTTAAAAACTTAATCCTTAAAAATTAATATAAAAAAACCATTGTAAAAATACCAAAAATGGCGGTTACATGGCACGGTCTTCTAAACAAGTTGCGGCAGATGTTGTCAGACGGCGTGACGCGTAGCGTCGCCGGGATTAATCTGAAAAAAAAAACCAAAGAAGATTTCTCTTCCATTAACACTTAATCGCAGAATATAAACCAAGAAAAAGCGAGAAATGTTGAAAAGCGATGACCCTTCAACACAGAAAAATTGAATTTTCCGAAAAATTGCTACATTTTGCAATGAAAGAATACTTTTTTTTTATTTTCCAAAACATTTAGGGTGATGTTTAGGCCAATAAGGTTAGAAAGATTTATACCACATTTCATCAGAATCGGTCGATTAGTTTTGCAGCTATAGGGAGACAAAGCGAATACCCCCCACTACGCGCAGCGTTTTAGCGTGGGGGTATTCGCTACGTCACGCCAGTTTTAAAAAGGTAGTTTATAAAATCGTGCCGTACCGCCGCCATTTCTAAATATTAATACGAAAAAAATACCACGTGACAGCCAAAAGTAACAGCAATAAATCATACCATAAGTCTCAAAAATGATGCAGAAATCTTTCCTTAAAAAAAATCATGAAAATCAACAAATGTTTTCCTCGCCTAAAGGTTACACCCCCCTTAAGTTAACTTGAAGTTAGTTTGTTGCAGTTCTGAAAAAGCGATCTTACGACGTTGATAGCGTTTTTATTGTATCTCGAGTTCAGGCGAAAAAGGAGATTTCGTTAAGATTGCGGTTAAGGCAGGATATACATTTACAACGATTAAAAAATCGGTTTCTTTTTTTTCTTCTTTAAACGATGGAACTATACATGTAGAATATTTTCCTAAAGTTTCAAAGCGAAATTCGGAAAACTTCAAACGTTACAGCCCGTCAACGATGTGCCGCACCGCTCGGATTCGGAGCGCGCGTGAACTTCAAACGCGTTTTTCTCAAAACTGCTTTATCGAAATTGGCGTGCAGGATTACTCAAAAATTATTAAGCCGATTGAGCTGAAATTTGGTAGAAATGTTGATAATATCGGTACCTTCTACTTGACGAGAATTGTTTTTGAAAAATTGGAAAAAACTACTTTTTTAATCCACATTGTACAGAAATGTTGCGTGAAATGTTTATTTTTTTTTTGTAAATGCGTGCCATTTTCTTAAATTTGCATTTTTCTCATTTCAATTACCGTCACATAGAAACTATGCATGTTCTAACTTAAGAAATGTTTGAACGTTTTTGCAAATCAAAGTCTACGGGAAGCTAGACTGCACGCCGATTCGCAACTCCCGCGGCGACCTTGATGTAACACTCTGCCACAGCTCCGTCATTTTGATGATGAAATTAAAAAAATTGTTTTGTATACTTAAATATACTATTAAAGTATACCTAAAGTTTGATAATTGTAGAAAAATCATTTCTTTGTTTCAGCAAATCACTCAATATTGCTTATTTTTTTCCTGTCTAAATGTATATCCCGCCTTAACTCCCCAATCATCATGCAAATCGATTATTCGCGTGGGTATATTGATAATCCGTGTTTATTTGGTCCCACTAGGCGACGTATGTTGCAGCCATGCGCGGCGAGATGGGACCTTGGGCCCAATCTGTCGCTAGATATCAAACGCAGCTGAAGATACAGAATGAGTTGGAAAAAATGAAACAGCTTGAGGACAAATTCCGAAGAACAAAGCCCGAAAATGAGGAAAAGCTCGAGCACAAAAAGGTTCTTGTATCGACAATCTTTAAAATTACTTCGCACTCGCACGGAATCACTCATTTTTTAAATGTCATAGAATAATCAGCCTTCGCATCGCCCACTAGTGCTAGGAACGAAATTTCGAATCTCACATAACTGGAATAATTGAGTTGGCTAAAGTGCATTGTTAATCAGAGAGCTTCCATGCAAACTGATCGCGAAAAGATAGATCAACATAACGATTCGCCCGATAAAACTCTGATTGTCAATTCCATTGGAAAACTTGAATATTACATGTCAACCGAAACGTTCCATTCCATTGACTTTGAATTGATTTGGTGGCAATTTTGTGTAAACTCTACGATGATGAGGGGTCATTATTGAATAGCACTTTTTAAAATTAATCTTTCACGTAACCGTAAAGTCGATTTGCAGTTTAAGGAGTGAGATGCAGTCAGATGCGTGAAAAACAAGCATTTTCAATATTTTTTTTATAGTAATTAAGTTTGTTTTACAAAAGTGGTTGCACAGACTTTTTATGGTATATTTCAACTTGACTTGTACAAATTTTCAAAGAAAAATATTGATTATTCATAACAATATTGCCAATATTGCCAAGGGGGTCCCTTCGGCATGTACTTTGCGGTGACCATCATAAAATTTTACCGGATCATCTGAAATAGAAAAACCAAAAAATAAAATCATTAGTTTAAGAATAAATCTAGTCCTTAATGGGGGCTTTTTTTCAAATATTAACAAAATGGCGGCTTCCGACAGGTAACTTTCAATTTTCAACCGAAAGATCGCTTGTTTATGGTTGAAAAAAATATAAATTTTCAACAAAAATGAAAATCCTTCGATTAAGGACTAGTTTTTAATGCTATCAATAAGCACGTCAAATTTTATCAAAATCCATCAAGTAGTTTTTGAATTATAGTGGTCACCGACTTGAAAAACATAGTTTCGAGAAAAACGCGTTTGAAGTTTTTCGATGTGGATACGGTATTATATGTTCGTAAAATTTTGAGCTCGATGGATGAAGCTAATCTTTTTTTTATGTATTTTGATCCGCTGAATCCGAGTATCACAAATTTTTGCCGAAAAGTCGAGCATTCAATTGTTTATAGCCAATTGTGGAAACAATTTTTCAAAAAATTGAAGTTTTTCGGGATGAATTATTTTTAAAAAACAATTTGGGCAATTTTAAAATGTAAGTATTTTTTATAAAATCTTGCTAAAGTTCATAGTTCGTGAGTCATATATTTTTGAAAATTTCTGAAAGAGTTTTCCAATTTTACACTTGATTAATGTATAGAAATACTAATTAAAAAATTACTTACATCGAATTATCAATTCCTGGCCCATACAAAGGGCTTCTGCCGATGTGGAAGCTTACAAAATATCAATTTGTTGTTGTCTTCGAAGCATTCTGCCTTCCCGGGTATTATCATTTGCGCGTTTGTCAGCCGCTACCTGCCATGGGGACCCGACGCCCCTTCACTAATTATGGCTAATTATGACTTGAAATTTTCAGGGAATATTTTCGAAACATCATACTTCAAGAAAGTGTTTTAAAAAATCGATTTTTTTTTAAATTCTGACTGCATCTCACCCCTTAAGCCTCTTCGACCTCTAATTGTCAAGCGAAACTCCAATTCACAATTCCATTTAAATTTCACGTTTTTCACAATTTCTCACGCAACTGTAAAGTCGATTTGCAGGCCAAGCCTTGGATTCTAATGGTCAAGTCAAACTGTAATTGGCAATTTCATTCGAAAACTTAAATATTACATGTACACGGAAACCTTTCATTCAATTGTCATTGAATTGATTTGATAACCATTTTTTTCAATTCTATCATGTTGAGCTGTCGATGTTAACTGCGCTCTTTGAAATTCAATTAAAAAATTCAAGTTTTCACGCAATGTTAAGGTCAATTTGCCGTTCGAGTCTTGCACATTCACTTATGCATCCGTGCATCATTTTGTAACAAACGTATTTTCGTTGACTTTGTCATTGTTGTTTCAGGTGTCCAGCAGCGATTGGTTAACGAAGTGGAGCAAAGGCATAGCCCCGACGGATGAGAAAGCTTCGTCGATGAAATTGGTCCCGATCGAAACAATCACCCTTAACGTGAAGAATGATAAGCGGTCCGAAAGTAGGATAGATAAAGCGACGAACATGAACGACCAAGCCAATGTTGAAGATAAAATTGCCGACCTGCAAAAATTGTTTAAGCAACAGCCGACTAGTTAGGCTGTTACCAAAGCGAGTTACCCGTGAGCGGTCAACTCAAACAATAAAACAACGACGATCAATTTTCGTCACGTGATCATGGAGATACCGTGAGATAAGATTATTTGCCAGCAATCGGTAATAAAAATATGCCTTATTCGTACCGAGGGTAACTTATCGACAGTCGGTAATAAAAGTTTCTAGCATGACTACGGTCGATAACGTCGGTATCGTTTGCTCGGCGAAAAGCTGGCGGCAATGACTTTTATCTGCAAACGGTCAACTCGAAATGCATTCCGGCGAAACGAAGCGACCGTACCGCGTACCTTCCGATGGTAAGTGGTGATAAGGATAGCGGTCAAAATTAATTAACACAGAACAAACTTTATGAGAATCAGCTGATACGGAAGGGCATGAATACACCATATGGTTAGATCGACATTTACGGAGTTTCGATACCGTTCCTTCGCGGCAAGAGTGGGGATGAAAATACAATGAGTTTTCCGCAGGCTGCTAACTTCTTGCAAAAAAGCTCATGTAAAAATAAATTATTATTGGGCAATATCCAAAGTAGATATAAAAATGTACTTCTGGACCACGGTTTCCCAACCTGGGGTCCATGGACCGCTCGTGGTCCGCGAGCATGTCCCAAGGGGTCCGCGGATAACATGAATAGAGTTTCAAAAGTGAAGAACGTGGCCTGGGGGGTCCACCGTTGAAGGGGAAGGGGTCTAGTGGTCCGCCATTAAGGGCCTATGAACACGGCGTATTTTCTACGCGCAGATTCCGCGATACACACTCAGTTCACACGCTTTTTGGACTGAAAAACCCGCTGTGTTCACAAAGCCATGACGTCATCGCTTCCACTCACCATATTTACGGGGTGGACCATTTGACGTGACCACCCCAAATATCTCCGTTGCCTTTAGAGTGACGAAAGATAACCCAAATAAACCGAAATAAACCCAAAAAACCCAAAGTATTTTGGTGAACAATCATTTCAGGCTCATGATACCATAGGTCGTTGGATTTGTCGGAATATCAGCTACAACGTCTTAATAGAAAAAACGACATGTTCCCATATGAAAAACCATTGATGACCTTGAGAACGTAAAAACCATGACCTTGACAAAAAATGAATTTTTCACCACTGTATCAGCCCTTCGAAATCAATCAAATTACCTCCGGGCATTTTTTTTCGTCACTCTAAAGGCAACGGAGATATTTCGCGCAGTCACGTTAAATAGTCCACCCTGTATATATATATACATATGTGTGTGTGTGTGTGAATGCGCGCGCGTATGTGTGTGTGTGTGTGCGTTTGTGTGCGTGTGAGTGGGTGTGTCATCTTCTCTTTTAGGAGTTATAATTTTCCATAAAATATCGATTTTAAAAGTTTTGGAAACATGTAAACGCTAATAACTCTTCAACTAATTGAGATATCGACCAATGTCATTATATGTATTCTTTTTTTATTTTGAAGCATACTTTCGTTGAAAAATATGAAAAAATTATCCATTATCAATGTTAACGTTTTTTTTGCTGCTAAAGTGAAAACTGTTTTTTTTTTCAAGATGATTGCCTTTATTTATTTTTTTCAAAAAATTCTATAAAATAGAGTGACCCATTCTACAATTATTAATAGTAGTCCCGTCGTGGACCGATTTTTCCTTCTATTTTTTTCGACTTAATCACATTTTGTAGGAAAGTATTTGGTCGACGAATTATAGGATTTCACAAAGATAGTTTTGATTAATATAATCCTCCCGGTTGGTCGGAATACTATTGTACATTCATTGATTAATAGATTTAACAAATATAGCAAAGTCTTTAGGATGGTTGTCGCGACTGGTCACTTCGAGGTCTGGAGACAGAATGCCCCTTCGTTGTCCATTCCTAGGCGCCTCGCCTAGGACCCTTGGGCCTTCGTTCCTTGTCTTCTCCCTTAGCTCCGGAATAAACAGCCCTGGCGTTTATGACCCACTCAAGAGTCTCGTAACCCGATCTCCGACCGAGTCCCGTCGACGGAAAACGAAGAGGAACGAAAAACTTTTCCCACAATTTTAATCTCCAATAATGCTATTAATGATTTATGATTTTCAATTCGGCTTCGACAGGCCTGGAACGGTTTGATTATAATTTGTGCGGCATTTAACCAAAAAAAATCATTTTTTAGTCAAAATCATTTTACACACATCATCGATCAATTGACTAACGTATAGTTGAATTCTGATCATCCGGCAGGATGGTATTACTTAATACCGTGATTGCAAAATGCTAAGATTCGATCTTCAAATATTTTTCCTCCAATGTTATTATGTGCGTAATGGATAGTTTGTAAGAGAAGCGCCGAAAAGCCGAAGAGGAGCGTCAAAAAGCCGATGAGGACCGTCTGAAGGCGGGAACTCGTCATTCGAAGGTAAAAATAAATTGGCTTGCATTCGTACGAGAATACGACCTGACGTGGTTTCGCGGCTGGGAAATGAAGTTGATTCATTAGTCACCCCATCGCCGACACAGGATAAGATTTGTTGCTCGGCACTTCTGCGAATCGGCACGAACGAGAGAGTCGACAAAACAAAAGTTTTGCAAAAGCTGTCGCGGCGTACGTGAGTAATACAATGGCGAAGGATCGGTTACGCGGCATCAAGTAGCAGGCGAGTGGCAACAAGGAGAGAGAGAGAGAGAGAGGGAGAGAGAGAGAGAGAGAGAGAGAGAGAGAGAGAGAGAGAGAGAGAGAGAGAGAGAGAGAGAGAGAGAGAGAAAGAGAGAGAGAGAGAGAGAGAGAGAGAGAGAGAGAGAGAGAGAGAGAGAGAGAGAGATTTCGCCCGGAATATGTTTCTTTGTATTCCGCATTTCATGTTGCTGTTCGAGAAAATCGTTCAGTTCGCGGTACGGATTATTCGCCGGAGACTCCACTTCGTACTTCCCGCGAGAGAGATTACCTTTCAGTACAGTCCTGCTGTCGCTGAAAAACCCGGCAATTGGAAAAAATTAGAAGAAAGCCGTTTTTTTGACAGGTGATTGTGTACGTGTCGGGGGTGCTACATTCAAGTTTGCCTCAAAATCGGGGTGCAGGGTTTTTTTAGGGGATGAAGAATGGGGGTGGATTGATACTAAACTACTACCCCTCCGAGGTCGGCGCCGTGAGACAAAATGTTCAGAAAAATCCGGGCTTTATTTTTCTCCAACTGTGGGAAGCGCCGAAGTTGTGAAAGTTTATTTTAGGGGTGAAATTTTGAAAAAACAGTTTTAATGCAATAACTCTTTAGGGACAATTCGTACACTTTTTGTTCAAATGGAAACGTTGTAGCCCTTGAAAAGACGCGTCGATCGAGTATTTGATCATCACTCTCTGATACTATCTTCTCAGCCAAAAAAATTGTTGAAATACCAACAACAAAAAAATTGTTCATTGAATAACTCAGAAACAATCGATTTTTCGGGTATGGTTTAAATGTACGAAATGTAGAGAATGATTTTCTCTATTTTTCCGTTTCTATGGACCACTCTTGAATTTTTATTTTCCAACCCCTCTCGGGGGTTGAAAATTCAAAATGAAATTCTGGGAAAACTACTGACCGCACGAATTCGCCGCCGTGGAACAATTTGTAGCTTGAACCCTCAACTACAGTTTTGTCCACAGCGCCAAACTCGTATCTCTTTATTTTGGGTCAATAGTTTTCCCAGGATTTAATTTGGAATTTCCAACGCCCCAGAGAGGTTGGAAAAAGCAAAATTCAAGGGTGGTCCATAGAAACGAAAATATAGAGAAAATTATTCTCTGCATTGCGTACATTTCAACCATCCCCAAAAAATCGATTGGTTTTGAGTTATTCAATAGACAATTTTTTTTATGCTTCAACCATTTTTCGTTGAAGATATTATTGGAGAGGGATGATCAAATACTCGATCGACGCGTCTTTTTAACGGCTACAGTTCCCATTCGAACAAAAATTGTATGACTTTTTCCTAAAGAGTTATCGAATGAAAAATGATTTTTCCAAATTTCACCCCACTTTTTCACCCCTAAAATGAACTTTTACGACTTCGGCGCGGTGGACAAAAATAAAGCCCGGATTTTTCTGAACATTTTGTCTCCCGGCGCCGGCCTCGTGGGGGTCATAGTTTTGCATTAACCCACCCTCATACCCCTTCATCCCCTAAAAAACCTCTACAACTTGATTTTTAGGCAAACTTGGAATTATCACCCGCGGCGCCTACAAAATTACCGGTCAAAAAACTAGCCTTCTTTTATTTTTTTCCGATTTCAATTTACAGCGCGACTGTACTATTTGCGCGTGTCGGGCGAACAAAGCGTTCTGCCGGCGCTGCGGGAGCGGGGGTGAGTCGCGTGTACGGAGTCGAACCTGGTTGCATCAAGCTACGCGGAACAGTACAGCATTGGTCGCCAACCATGGTCAACCCTTTCGTTTGTTCGTTATGTCTCGCGATAATATTAATCAATTCGAGTGAGTACGCTTCATCGTCATCCTCATCACCATTTCGCAAAAAAAACCGGATAAACTTCTAAAAAGCGTAGACCAAACTCCAGGCTGAAGTTTGGTATAAACCTTCATTTTAATGTTATAAGTCTTGCCTTAAGGGATCATCACAGTTTTACGGGCCGCAAAATAGTTGATTCTCGCGATTCTCAGTCTGCCTTTTTTATGCCAAATCAAAGCACTCGTGAAAAACAGAAAATAAATGATTGAACGTTGATTTTTATTTTTTAAGCTTTTAATAATGTCCTGGACAAAAAGGAGTCGTCACGGCGTACACAGTTGTGGCCGTGAATATTATCTGAAACAAAATTTGTATAAAGATTATCAATCACTATGGAAGCCGCTATCTTGCTATGGAGGTTTTTCTTTTAAATAAAAATTGACAAAATGGGGGTGGTTTGAAACAGTATCGAATTTAGCTTATTTTTTCCGTAGTTTTTCGTTACAATAATATGTAAACTTAAAAAAAAGTTTCTTTAGTAAGATCAAGAATGGCGTAGAGAATGTTGTGTCAAAATTTGAGACGGATAACTTGAAAACTCTTCCGTTGAGAGTGTACACCGTCTTCAAAAATGACATTTAGAGAAAAACGCGTTTAAAGTTTCGAGTGTGGAATTTTCATATAAATTGTTTACTTACTTAAACTCAGTAATAAACTTAGCATGTTTATAACCGTCTATACTATCGGATAATACAAAAAAAATCGATTAAAAAAAAATGTACACTATGATGATCCGCTAAGATAGAACGAGCGCGCACCCTTGATTTCTATTGATTTTGTTCAAATTTTAACCAGACGTTGTTCATATCATTATGCATATTTGAGTGAAATTTCAGAACAATCGACTATTCAGATTGGGAGATAACGGGTTTTTAAATTTCAATTTTCAACACCGCATGGTCTGCATTGACCGAAAGTCAGGTCACATGATTCGTCGTACCATTCTATTGTATTTATAAATTTTGAAAACAAAATATGTTTAGATAGCAAACTAGTTAGGGAAAGAGTGAAAAAAGTTTGGCTTGCCTTTAGAATTCAGTTTTACTAAAAACATTCAGTAAAGACAAAATAATTCTCCGTAAAAAATATTTGTCCCCTATAATAAGAAGACATACGACAACACCGCAGAACAGTATTATTCAATATTTCGAGAAAAAAATAATGATTATTGTGTTCCTAAAGTTAAAAACTTTTATCATAAAAAAATATTTGCTTTATAAATATAAATATTTCATATTGTTTATGTTATCTTCATTAACAAATAAAAGTGTTGGTTAATTCATAACTAATTAAAAACTGTGTTCGACAAAAAATTACATCCAAATAAAAATTTGTGATGCAGTATTATTTTAAATATGCCGCCCAAACCTACGTCATTGGATACGTGAAACGATGCGGTGTTACCATGTCTTCTCATTATAGGGGACAAATATTTTTTACGAAAAATGATTCTGTCTAAATTTCAATGCAGACCCTGCAGTGTTAAAAGTTGCAATTTAAAAAACCCACCATCTCCCAATCTGAATAGTTGACTGTTCTGAAGATTCACCCAAACATACATAATGATGCGAACAATGTCTGGATAAAATTTGAATAAAATCTATAGAAATCAAGAATGCGCGCTCGGTCTACCTTAAAATGATTTTTGGCGACTTGCAATATTTTCCGAGAAATTGAAATTTTTAAAGTTGCGATAATGTTCCGAAGAGATCCCCTCACCCATAGGGCTGAAATTTTGCACAGACCTTCCTTTTAATGTCCCCTAAAAAGTTATTTGGCGCCGCGCCAAAGTATTCGAGATATCGATTTTTGAAAGTTATTTATTTAATGCGCCCTTATTATATCTATAGCGAACCGGCTCAGTTCTGGCCATACCCATATATTTTATGGCGTTCTCCGCTATGTTTGGTAGGGAGTGTTTCCATGTAATACTGGTATACTGGTGTGTGTGCGGGTCACCTCGGATATGCGTCTAGAACTGCGGGGTGTTGGAACTCTGGTGTGGGCGCAGGGCACCTCGGATGTCTGTGTGGAATCGTGGGGTGCGTAGAACACTGGAGTGAGCGTAGGCCACCGCGGAAATTTCTCTCACTTTGAACATACAATTTTCTTTTCCCTCGACAAAAAAATTTGTCCGCACAGAAAAAAAAATTCCTTTGCCCCGTACAAGCACTATTCTTCACTCCGAACAGAAATCTTTCTTAGCACTTGACAGAAAACTTGGTCCCCACAGAATGAAAAATTTGCTTTGCCCCGAACAAGAAATTTCTCTCACTCTGTACAGGCAATTTTCTGTGCCCTCGACAGAAAAATTTGTCCGAACAGAAAAAAAAATTCCTTTGCCCCCTACAAGCACTTTTCTTCCCTCCGAACAGAAAACTTTCTTCGCACTAGACAGAAAACTTGGTCCGCACAGAATAAAGAATTTGCTTTGCCCTGTACAAGCAATTTCTTTCACTCCGAACAAACAATTTTCTTCGCACTGGACAGAAAAATTGGTCCGTACAGAATAAAGAATTTTCTGTGCCTCGAACAACAAATTTCTCTCACGCCGAACTGACAATTGCCTTTGCCCCGAACAAGAAATTTCTCTCACTCCGAACAGACAATTTTCTTTGCCGGCAACAGGAAAATTTGTCCGCACAGAAAAAAAAATTCCTTTGCCCCGTACAAGCAATTTCCTCCATTCCGGACAGAAAACTTTCCTCGCACTGGATAGAAAAATTGGTCCGAACAGAATAAAAAATTTCGTTTGCCCCATACAAGCAATTTCCTCCACTCCGGACAGAGAATTTTCTTTGCCCTGGACAGAAAAATTGGTCTGCATAAAATAAAGAATTTCCTTTGCCCCGAACAAGAAATTTACTCGACTCCGGACAGAAAAGTTGGTCCGCACAGAATACAAAATTCCTTTGCCCCAAACAACGAATTTCCTCCACTCCGCACAGAAAATTTCTTCCCACTGAATAGAAAACTTGGTACGCATAGAATTAAATTTGCCCCCTAGAAGCATCTTTCTTCACTCTGGACAGAAACTTTTCTTAACAATGAACAAAATATTGATCCGCACAAAATAAAAAAATTTCTTCGCAGTGACACTTTACCAAAAAATTATTTTATATATACGTCAATAAACTGAGTGTTGCAATTACCATGGTTTTACAGAGCACATCATTTTCTTTATTCATGTAGGTGTGCACCACGAGCAAAAACTTATGTGTTTCGCTTTCAAAATAACACAATTCGCAATAGAAAAATTCTTTCGCAAGTTCGTGCATAACGTAGCGAGGTTATAAAGCCGCCATATTGTCATATCAACTCACTGGACGCGTGTTGTTTGTGGTACACGCGTGCAAGTGAGTTGTTTCACGACGCTTTGTGTCGTTTGAGTCGCGTGTACCTACCCTAAGTGTGTTGTTTGAAAGAAAATGGCTTGATTCGACACGCTTCATGTGTGTTACATTAAGCGTGTTCTACAGCAACATATTTAAAACGTGTTGTTACCAAGAATGGTGTAGAGCGTATTGTTTCAACACGGTAAAATAAGTAAAACACGTTGTTTCAACGCGTTAATCAGGTCCTACACACGCTGTAGGCGTGTTGTGTGTTGCTTCAACACACTGACAACACGCTTATTTTTTACAGTGTGGGCAAGGTTCCCGGCTCTGACGCTCGAGGTCCAGCGTTCGAGTCCCGTAATGGCATTTTTTTTCACAAAATATAAATAAATTCGATGGATGATGCAAAACCGTCTAATTATTTATTATTATTTTATTTATTCATTAATTATTTGAATTTTTTTTATCCGTTTTAAAATTTTTTACTTTCCATTTTTTTTAAAATAATTTATTATTATTTTATTTTTCACGCAGGAAAAACGAGAGGTAGAAATTATAACATATTTCACAAGAAACTGCAGTTTATTATTATTCATTACAATATACAAGTTTTTCTTCCTCGTTAGTACTGTGGTCGCTTGGTACATCATAACAATATTGCGGGTGGTGTTTGTCGTGAAAGCAAGCAAAACACACGACCAAAGAGCAACGCGCACATTGTATAAACGCTATGGCCTTGCAGACGCACGGAGTTTTGAGCAGCGTTATTGGAAAGCATACTTGATTAACATTTAAAAACAGCGGTCTTTCCTCAAGTAACTTCGATGCAACCCCCATGGAAATTTATATACGCAAAAATATACTGCAAATTTTTTTTTTTAATAATTGTAATACATGTGAAATGTATGCCATATATTGAAAATATATGTGCCAAATTCTAATTTTCGTAACGTTTTTATATATGAGATGTATATGCGTGGTATTACTGTATATCAATGTATCATATATCAATGATATATGTAGCATTTACCCTGCATATATACCACACATTTAGCATATATGTTGCATACACACTGCGTACATTACACATATATACTGCATAAATGGTACATATATGCCACATATATACTGATATGCTGCGCATATGCTTGTATGTAATAGTGTACTTTAACTGTAAGTTAAGTTTTTTTAAGTTTAAGTTTTAAGTTTTGTTAAGTTTAACTGTAATAGTGTTCATACACAGCATATATTTCTTGTCAGGAATGTGTATCAAAAATGTATGCGTCATATATGATACATAAATGACACATATATGAGTCATATATGACGTATACATTTTTAATATATTTTTCTGACAAAAAAATAGATTCAAAATATATCGAAAATATATGCGTCGTATATGCCTCATATATACATCATATATAGTGTTTATACGTAGCATATATTTTTTTGGTCAGAAAAATATATCGAAAATATATGGGCCATATATGCGTCATATATTTGGGGCATATATACTGAATATACACGTATTATTCTAGTAGTAGTAGTTTATTCCTCTTGTACAGCTTTTTGCTTTTTTACATCCTCCCGACTCTCGCCTTATCTTCTAATTCTTATATCTAAATCACAATTCTTAAACTTAAACTTAACCTAAACCTAAAGGCTCCGCGATATATTAACTCTGCTACGTTCTTCTCCTTTCCCTTATTCCTCGCACGTCACCTCCTCACTGTCCCCTTCCTCCCCTTCTCGGTGCTCCTCGGCTTTTGCCTTTTTTAATTTTGCGAATACCCTAAGGTATTCGCAGAGTACCGTTCTCGGCTTTCCCCTCAGCGTATCCTTTGTCCATTGCTCCAACTCCTCGCCCACTCTCCCTCCCCTCCAATCATCCACCCCCCTCACCCAGACTTCTTTCATCCCGTTTCTCGCTGTTTCACACTTCCAGATATGTTCCAGACCTTCCTCCTCCTCCAAGCATATTTCACAGGTCCAGTTACCGAACCCTCTTTTTCCAACTTTCCCCACATTTCCGCATCTCAGTCTTGCCCACTGCTCCTTCACTTCTCCCCCCGTTTCTTTATCATTCCAATAATCCGCTCGCTCGCACCCCACCTTTATCTCCTTGTACCATGGGCAGAAGGAGGAACACTCCGCTTTAACCCAGTCTCCCTGCATGTCCTGTTCCCTTTTCCTTTCTGTCCCCTCCTTTAGCCATTTCCCTATCCTTTCCCAGCTTCCTGCGCTTGACCATATCCCGTCTATCACCCTTCCATCTCCCACCTCCCCCATCGCCTTCTTCAGCTCCTTCCCTCACCTTGAGGGGTGCCCATTCAGGACATTCCTCATTTCCTCTCTGAGGCAAATCTTTGGCCACCTCCCGTCTTTCATTTTCAAAATTTGGATCAAATAATCTCCCGCCCTTCTCCGTGCCTCCACTTCCACGCTCCTCCTGCCTGCTTCCAGCTTCCAAAGATAGCTGGGCGTATTTTTTGCCACTCCCAGCGCCATTTTCACCAATTTTCCCTGCAGTTTCTCTATCTCTTCCCTTCTCTTCCATCCCCAAATCTCGACTCCGTATAGCGCTCCCGCTTTGACCAGTGAATCAAATAGCTGTAGCCGTTCCTTCAAGCCATTTACCTTTGCCCTTTTCATTACCCCCCATACCGCATTCGCCGCTTTTTGCGCTCCTGCCACCAACTTTCTTATATGTACGCCTCCCGTGTTTCGCGTCGAAAACCAATACCCGAGGTATTTAAACTCGCTGACCACTTCAATCTTTTCCCCCCTGTAACTCCATTGCTCCCCTTTTTTTCTCCCGCCACCATTCCTAAACACCATGATTTTTGTCTTTTTCGCATTTACCTCCATCTTTGCTCCCTCCACAAATTTCTCCAGTCGCCCTATCATTTTCCTTAAACCTTCCGCTTCCTCCGCGAGTATCGCAATGTCGTCCGCATATTTCAGCGCGTAGAACTTTACCCCACCCATAACCGTTCCTCTCACTCCTTCACTTTCCCACACGTTGTCCACTTCATCCAGCGCAATGTTAAATAGAGTCGGGCTGAGCGGGCAGCCCTGTCTCACCCCCTTTCCCGTTTCGAAGCTCTCCGTCACCCCATTCTCCGTGATCACCTGATTCCGTGTCCTCCTGTAGATTCCTCTCAGCATTCTTAGCATTTTCCCCCCCACCCCCTTTTTTTGTACTTTCTCGAACAGCATGTCCCGGTTGATCATATCGAATGCCGCCCTGAAGTCGACAAACGCTACATACAGCTTTCCTCCTTTGATTCTCAACCTATGGTTTATCAGAGAATTCAGTACGATTACATGATCCCTGGTGCCTCTTCCCGCTCGAAACCCCGCCTGGCTTTCCCTGAGTATCTCCCGTCTTTCGACCCACCCATTCAACCGCTTAGCCATGATACTCGCTAATAGTTTGTATCCAACGTCGAGTAACGATACCCCTCTGTAATTGCTCGCTACCTCCTCATCCCCCGCCTTGTGGATTGGGTATATTCTCGCTAAGTCCCATCCCTCCGGTATCTTCCCCTCGTTCCATATCCTGTTCAGTATATCTCTCAGCCCCTCTTCCCCCTTTCCCCAGATTCCCTTAATGAATTCCGCCGTTATTCCGTCCTCGCCTGCTGCTTTCTTGTTTTTCAATGCCTTTATCGCCTTTCTCAATTCTAACCTACCTATATCCTCCTCCAGTTTCGCGTCCCCTTCTTCCTCCCCCTCTCCTTCCCTCACCTGCTCGGCTTGCCTGTCCGTGTTTCCCTCACCCCCTTCCCCCCCCAGAAGTTTTTCAAAATGTGTGACCCACTGATCTTTGGTGACACCTCCCCCCGCCCTTTTTCTTCTAATTCGAAATTTCCCGACCGCCGCCCACCACTGCTCCATGTTTTTACTTTCTTTCACGTTTTTCCATCTCTCCTCGAACCATTCCCTTTTTTTCCTGAGGCAGAGTTCCTTCATCTTTTTCCTTTCCTTCGCTAATTCGCCTTTTTCCGTTTCGCTTGAGTCACCCGTCCTCTTTCCCCTTTCCTTGCTGATGAGCAGTTTCCTGAGTGCTTCCCATAGCCTCGATTTTTGTTCCTTGCACTCCTTATCATACCAGCTCCTTTCCGTCCCACCCCTTCCTACCGTCTTTACCATTCCTGCGTTCCCCGCCGCAGTCCAAATGGCCTTTTTCAGGGTTCCCCAGCCCCCGCCCTTGTCTTCGTCTATTTGCCATACTTTCTCCAGTTCTTTTCCAAACTCTTCTGCCTCCTCCACCTTCCATGTCAACCTCGTCTCCTTCGCCGCGTCTCTTCCTCGCCCTTCCCCCCTCCTCCTTCTCCCCTCCCCGCCCGCGAGTTCAAATACCACTGGTAAGTGATCCGACTCCGTCCTCGGCCTCACCTCTATTTTTCTGACGATCCCCTCCTCCTCATCTTCTAGCCTGATAATTAGGTCCAGGACTGAGCATGCCCCTCCTCCTCCCACGTACGTTATTCTCCCCTCTTCGTCCCCTTTCGTTCTCCCATTCAGTACTACCAGCCCTTGGCTTTCACAAAAGCCGAGGAGCTTCCTTCCCTCTGCATTTACTACCCTATCCTGCGAGCGCCTTAATCCTTCCTCCCCCCCATCCCTCTCGCCGCCAATGATTCCTTGTTCCTCCCCTATTCTTGCGTTGAGATCGCCCGCAATTACGACCGCCGCCCCTTTTTTCGCCGCTTCCTCCACACACTGTCGTAGCGCCTCTTCCGCTCTCTTGAAGCCTCCGTTTATGTACGCTCCTATTATCCACAATTCCTTGCCGATACTCTCCCTCTTCATTTTGACGATCATTCCATGCTTCCACTCCACCACTCTACATTTTCCACATATATTCTTTTTAATCCCTATTAAATGCCCGCCTGCCGCTCTTCCCTTTGATTTGTCGCGTACCGCCGCTTTCGCCCACCACTTGAACGCCTTGTCCAAACGTTGCGTGATCCTCTTCTCGTTTTTACTTTCAACCCAAGTTTCTTGCGCCAATACGATGTCCCATTGCCCGATAAAGTCGCGCGCTTCCCACAGTTTTCCTGCCCCTGCCACGTTCCATGTTACCACTTTTGTCGTTTCGCTCGCTTCTGCTGTGCTATCGCCCCCGCTCGTTTCGAAATGGCACCCTCTCCATTTTCCCTTCCCTCTCTACCCAGTACCACCAGATCCCGTTTACGCACATTTTCAAGTATCCCAGACTTGCTATTTTCCCCTCTCGCCTCTTCGAGTTTACTTCCCTTCTTAAATATTCCGTTACTTCGACCTCTCGGGCGGTGAGGTCATCCCCTATCCCCACTCCTGTACCCCTCAGCCCCCCTCTCCTTCTCATAACACTGATTTTATTCTCAATTGAGGCCAGCGTTACAACTGTGCCTGCCCCCGTACGCATGACCCTCACAATCTTTGGCGCGATTCCCGTTTTCTCCCTTATTATTTGGCCTATTTCCCGCGCCATTCTCCCCACGTTCCTACCCGTATTAATCCCCTTTACAATAATGTTGCGCTTTCTTTTCGCTCTCTCCCGCGCTTCCCAGTGCCACTCGTTCTCTCCTATTGCCTCTGGTGTTCGCTGCCTTCTGTTAGTGGGTCGTCGCGCCCTCTGGCGCGTCCATCCTTCCCCCGCCGCAATTCCCTCCGTCTCGCTGCTTGACCGGCTCGGCTCCCTCCTACTCGGCGGGCCCGTCTCTCGCGAAGGCGAGCGCGGCCGCATCGTTGCTCCACTCCTTGCTGCCCCTCCGTCTCCTGGTCTGAGTGCTTCGTCTCCTTGTTGGTGACGCGCCTGCCCGTGGCCCGTATCCCGATTGACGGCGGGTTGGTGCTGCCCCCAAACCGTCGATGCGCCTCTGTTGTCATTCCTGGCTTTCCTCTTCTCACCTCGTTTCCACTTCCCGTTTTTTTCCGCCATGTGTTTTTCGGCTATCACTTCGCGTTCCCCTGCATCCTCGCTCTCGTTGTTGTTCATGTCCGCTTCGATACCTGCTTTCTGTCGCAGAGCTATCAGCTCCCCCATCAGCTGCTCCTTTTCCTCGTCCCACAGTGCCTTGTCCTTATATCTTAGGAATCGCCATTCCTCCGCCTCCGCCAACAGTCCCTTTATTATTTCTCGCACCTACACGGTAGCGGGGAGATTTCTTTCCGGATGTTTCCTGTCATGATTTCCCAACATTCTTTCCATCTTTCCTCCGATTTCTTCATCTCCCTCATAATCGTCGATACAACCGTATCATGTCCTCTGAGATCCGCGTCCCCTTGCTCTCTCGTCTTCGACCTTTCTTGCCCGCTTTCCTTCGGCCCCCGCGCTTCCCTCCCACTCTCTTCTGCCGTCACCTCGCCCGGATCGTCCTCGTCCTCGCTACACTCCACACCCGTCTCCTCCTCTTCGATGTTCTCCTCCTCCCTTCTGGCTGCCATCTCACAGTAGCGCTTCCTCGACGTTGAGGGTGCCGGTGGTGTCGGTGGCGAGTGCAGCACCTTCGCTCTCACTGCTGCCACCCCACCGTCGAAGAACTCCCTAACGTCTCTGTTTCCCTCTTCTTTCTTCTTTGCGGTGGGACGCCCGCGCCTCTTCTTCACTGCTCCTTGGATACCCGACCCTGCCGTACCGACCTCCTTGTCATCCGGGTTCCCAAACTCGTCACCTAGCTGTTGCTGCTCGTCCCGGCGCTGCTGTTCCTCTCCGTTTCCGCCTGCGCACTCCTCCTCCATCTCTTTCCACATAACCTCACTTTTTTTGACGCCAATAAATCTCCTCTTTTCCCTATTTCACCTCTTTTTTCCTCCTTTCCTATTATCTCCTCACGAAAACTACCACCTCCCTACCTCATTCTCACCACTGGTTTCGTTTTCCTCACTACTTTCACCCACAATTTGCTCGAATATAACCGCCGGTTGTCACAACGCGTCTAGAGCCTGCTCTGTCCCAACCGGAAGTTCGTATTATTCTATTTTTCATCACTATATATGCGACCGATATATATATATATATGTAGCATATATTTTCTGCATATATTTTATATACATAAATTTCCATGGGAGAAACCACGCATATTTTATCATCGGCGCTGATCAAACGCTTTACGATCACATCTTTGTAGATCAGAAGAAGGCATCTACATGCAGTATTAAAGTTATACCGCCCAAGTGCACGCCGATTTGCCAACCGTGCGATGTATATTTTTACCGGCAAGTGAACATTTTCGCAAAACAAATACAAAATGCTCCCGATTTGTTAAAAAAATAACAGAGAAATTGCGTCAAGGGAAGATTCCATACAAATTCATTCTTTGATTCGTCATCAATTAAGCGCACCTGCTTTCGCGCCGATGATTAAATATGCGTGGTTTGCATCGAAGTTAATTGAGGAAAGACCGCTGTTTTTGAATGTCAATCAAGTATGCTTTCCAATAACGCTGCTCAAAACTCCGTGCGCCTGCAAGGCCATGGCTTTTATACAATGTGCGCGTTGCTCTTTGGTCTTGTGTTTTGCTTGCTTCTACGACAAATACCACCCGCAATTTTGTACTGATGTAACAAGCGACCACCGTGATAGCGAGTAAGAAAAACCTGTATATTGTAATGAAAAATAATAAACTGCAGTTTCTTGTGAAAGATGTTATAATTTCTTCCTCTCTTTTTTTCTGCCTGAAAAATAAAATAATAATAAATAATTTTAAAAAAGAATGGACAGCAAAAAATTTAAAAAACTGAAAAAAAATTTTTCGATAAATTAAAACATAATAATAAATAATTAGACAGTTTTGCACCATCCATCGAATTTATTTATATTTTGTGAAAAGAAAACGCCATCACGGAACTCGAAACCTGGGCTTCGAGCGTCAGAGCCGGAAACCTTGCCCACTGGGCCACGCCCGCTGGTTCGACAAACGAGCTAAACTTTCGAACGTTTTTTCCGAAAACTAAAGAGCGTTGTATAAAATCCCTTTACTCAGGTACTCAGGGTAGGTCCCTCTACAACATATCTGAGACTTATCAAAATCCGTGAGTGACAGCCTGTAAGGTCGCCTTATTAAGCTACGGTCCCACGGCCTGTGTTCTGACAGGCCAGGCCGCGCCAGGACACGCCGACAGGCTGTGGGAACGGCCAGGCCTTTGTTGTTGCCTGTGGTGAACTGCCGTCGCCCGTCCGATTCATCGGGAGTCGGTAAGTTCAAAGGCGCGGCGCGAGAGGCCTGTCGTGGCCTGCACAATCGCATCAGTTCCCGTTCATTCCGTCTGCGGCCGTACGATAGAGTGGACGAACGAACTAACATTCGAGTTTTTAAATCTTTACGAAAACGAACAAGCACTTTGGAATAACGCGTCTCGCCAACATAAAAATAAGTACCATTTCTATGATGCGTGGTTACGGATAAAAAGTAATTTGAAAGATGGAACGATACCTATCGCAGAATTATAAAAGAAAAAAGAGAACTTGACGTCGACACAGAGGAGATTAGAAGGGAAAATCAAGAATTCTATGAAAACAAGTAGTGGCAGCGATGATATTTATAAACCGGAATGGTCATGCTACAACATTATGGTAACATTTTTCGATGACGTATATAAACCAAGAACTACTAAAACCACAGCGGCTGCACACACAGCCATGCGCTCTATATCACTTGGCGTGTTGAAATGGCGAAAACAACAGGCGATTCGGGCCGACACACGCCGTGGGAAGTCCCAGCGCGGGGCGCGATCGTTCGCGCAGGCCTTGACAGGCCTGCCAAGGCCTGGCGCTGCCTGTGATATGACGGGCCATGGGACCCCATCTTTAGATGTTCGGGTGGAATGGTGGGGTGCGTAGAACACTGGTGTGGGCGCGATGCACCTCGGATGTGCGTATTGAATCGTGGGGTGTGTGGAATGTTGGGGTAGGCGCGACCACCGCGGGTGTACATATGAAAGCGTATGTGCATGACATATTGAGATATACACAGAGCATTATAGATTCATGTTTTTGTTTTTCCACAGTTCATTTTTTTCGAAGGGTAACAGATTTTTATAGTTTAATTCAGTTAAAAATTCTTTCGAATTAAGGAGTCTTCTCTCTTTAGATGCTAAAAAAGGCTATTTTCATGCTTTTTTATAGCTTCATATCATAGCTATTGATATAAAAGTTGTTGCACTTAATAAATAGACTTTCGAAATACATTTAAAAAAACATTTTATGTATACATATAACCCAAACAAACTTTAAACGCGTTTTTCTCGAAACAACGTTTTTCGACGGTTTGTTCATAAAATCTTCGAAAGTACTAAACCGATCCTTTTGAAATTTTAACCACATATTCTTTACAATTATAGCTATAGCGCATATCATGGATTTTTTTGAATTTTGATATTCACTTTTTTGCCAAAAACGGTGAAAAAAGACTTTTTTTTTGTCTTTTTGAAAAATGTCCGCCATTTTGTTATTTTTGCTGATATAAAAAATCGCATGATATGTGCTATAGCCATTAACATACTGAATCTGAAACCATGTGATTTTTTTGTTTCGGATGATCCATCTCCGATATTTCATCAACAGCGCAGACCTACAATTTTTTTAATTTCCAATTTCGTCTATAGATAGTGACTTGAATAAATTCAATTCTTTTAAAATGTATTTCGAAAGTGTATTTATTAGGTGTAACAACTTTTATATCAATATCTATAATATAAACCTATCCGAAAAAATCATGAAAATAGAATATTTTTAGCGTCCAAAGTGAGAAGACCCCTTAAGAAGTTTCGGTACAAAAGTCAAAATGTTAAGAAATTGATCAAATTTGGTAATAATGTTCTTCAACATTAAGTGCGAAAACACAAATTTTTTCAATTTTTTTTTCTACTTAGCTATCGAGTATTGAGCATTAAAGCAGATTTCTTATGCCCGCAATGTATACCTATATAAATGGAAACGCTATTTTTATACACGTGAACTTTAGTATTAACTTACTCGATAAATGTGAGGAAGAAAAATCTGAAAAAAGTTGTATTGTCAAATTTGGCACTAAAGCATATGTTCATCAAATTTTATGAAATTCTGAACTTTTTGAATTTTTTTATGTTCTTAACATGGTTTAGCATGGCAACATTGCATCGCCCGTACCGAATATCCTTAAAAACAATTTTGTGTTCCGTAGATTCTGCTTTGTATCGGTTTTTTAAATAGTTTTTCATTTTTTGGATTTCTTATTGTTGGGGCGGCGGGGGCGGGAGGCGGGAGGTTGACGAAGATCCCAACAGAGCGGAGAGCGCGATAATATATATAGATGTAGCCAGAAATGAGGCTGTTAGCTGTAGATAAAGTAGGGGCGCAGTAAAAAAAAAATAACTTTCAAAAATCGATATCTCGAAAACTATGGCGCGTTGCTGAAAATCCTTTGAGGGGATCTCTTAAAGTATCAAAGTGAAGGTATTTGCCAAATTTTGAATCGAAATTTCTGCTTTTCGGGAATACATCCAAAAAACCGTTTTTTTAGCCGTCCTCGCCGGACCCATCACCTACGCGGCATGCCAGGGCGCCTGCGGACTCGGGGTAGCGGCGTGTTTCACCGCAGCCGGCGTAGCGTTCGGCACTGTGCCCGCTGCCCTCATCGCAGCTACGCCAGCATTGGCGTCGTGTAACGCAGCATACGCCGCATGTCAAGCGGCCTGTGCCGCTCTTCTCATCGCTCCGACCTTGTGAAGACGGAAAATGCGCTGCTAATCGGCCGAAAAAAGCGCACGTAATGCCTTATCCCCCGACATTTTGATATTATAATGTAGCACGAAAAAAATTGATTATAATTATAATACCAAAAAGAACGAATGCGAGATATTTTATTCACTCGCGAGCACGTATTCGCCGTACTGGGTGCGATACAGATTCCTGATTATGCGCCTTTAGTTTCATTTGTCACTTTTTTCCCGGAATGTGTTTCTTCCTATTCCACATCTTGCTGTTTGAAGAAATCGTTCAGTTTGCGATACGGATTATCGACCGGAGAGTCCACTTCGTACTCGCCGCTCCAGCGAATCGACGGCAGCACTTCGCCGCACACCTACTCTGCGACCGCCTCTGTTCGGGGCATGAGCTAACGAATGACGAACAGATTCATTCCGTGATCGTTAACAAATGATGTTTTTGATATTTGAGATATTTAGATTTGTATAATCAATACTGACCTTGAATGACCTTGAACGACTTTGACCCCTTGATGTTTTTTATGCGGCTTGAGGTGCTCCACAAGATGGTTGAAAAAAATGTACCATTCCATTAAAAAAAAGTGGAGGTGACCTTCACTGTGCGTCAGCGCCTCCACCGAAATAAAAAAAATGGTCGCATTTGATAGCCCCCTTCACACCGTACAACTTTTGTCTGGAACATTTTTTTGTGACGTCGATAATCTCCGAGTTATTTCGGGTGGCAGAGATAAGGGGGATCCCGTGTGGAAATATTTTCCGGGATGTCTAAAGGACCCAACTAATTGTCCCCAATTTTATCCAGGGCCTGGTTTGGATTCCGACTGGTACCTTTATAGGATTGTCCCGCTTTTGAAATCGGGCCCTTTAGTGGACATCTATTCGGGGACATACTAGATTCCCTGATTGCGCCTGAATTATCAAATTTCGTCCCTACTATACCCCTGCAATTAGCCCTGTTAAGTCCCCACGTTCACCCCGTCAGATCCCTATGATTCCCCTGTATTTCCTTGTAATAAAGAAGATGCATATTTTCCGAGAAGATTTATAAATATATATTTATTTATTTATTTATATGTATGCCAGCAAGTTTACAAACATTCTTATAATAGAAAACAATATGCTGACATTTTAAGGATAATGTGAACAATATAAAACGTTATATGTTAATCATGTAGATAATGATTCAGAATACTTCAATGGCTAAAAATACTTTTTAAGACCAATCTTTGGGGAGGATGAAAAATGCAATAAGAACACTCAATCATCCATTAGAGCAATATTGTCGCCAACAGCATGAAAGAAATCTCATTCCATCTAATCCAACAGAGATCCCCATTCAATTTAAAATCATTAGCCGTACTCTCAAAGACGGAACAATATTTGTAAAATCAATGATATTTAATTCCTCTTTTTTCATCACAATATGTACGCCGAACAATGTTGTACTTTTGAGCGATGGTTGTATAATGGAGATAAAAAAAATTTATGGCGAAAATGAATCCCAAGAATCTCTCTACATCGAGGGGAAAATTTCGAAAAAAAAAGTTGACATGTACAATTATCCACGTAAATCATCCAGTATTGGAGCATGGAGAATCCCAGAACAAACTTTAAACGATGCAGTGTACACATTGGCCAGCATCAAGAGAAAATTGGTAACATTGCGATTGTCCCTAGAACCAAACGGAAAACTCAATACTTATGCCCTGACATTGCTTCATGTATAAGTGATTACTTAAATAAAAATATATATATTTTTAAGTTGTAACGTTTTCTTCTTTTCTTTCAAGTTCATTGAAAATGATAAGCGAATTATTAAGTGAGTGAGATATTTGCATGAGGCAGTTATAAAACACTGATAAATTACTATTAATTTTTGTCGCTTATTAATATTATAACTTTAATTGATTTTTGTGATGATCCCTGACTATATCTGACCAGGCTTTTTACTGGTGAACCAAATGAAACCGTGATTCATTTTATGATGGAAATTGTGACTGAACCACACTGGGCCCACATTAGTCTGCCTGGTCAAGACCCGATTAAACTTATTGTAAAAATTAGCCAGTGCCCTGACAGTACCTGGTCGGGGCCTTCATTGGTGCATCTATCGTACCCCTGTTATTTTGTATCATGGAAACTAATGAGTACCTTTCTAGGACCGTTTGTGGCAGTATTCTGGAAATCCCTGTCAGGGATTCCACTTCGAAGCCGTAACCTGACCTGTATATTTTTCGGGTTTCCTCCCAAATAGGGTTTTACAATCGGCATAGTAATGGCCCACGACTGGTTGCCAGAGAACAAACGATGGCGCGGTAATGGCTATATAAACGGGCCAGATCCGCACCATGCATGGTTGGTAATGGTAAGCCATGAATGGCTGCTAAGACTTGGCCAACTATAATACGCCCATATTGGCCCAGCAACGGCTGCCGGATCTTCTGCCGGAAATGAAAAACAAAAAATTGACAAATTATGAATATAAAAATTCTAGTAGTATCTTTTTTGTTTTCTTATGCTTTACTTATGTCCATGTACATAGAATAATTGCATTAAAAACGCTTTCTGCATTGTTCAAGTTTTTACCTTTCAGCGGGATCGAACCTGCGCCTTTCGTTCTAGTGTCGAGCGCTCTACCCACTTAGCCATTCTAACACTTACAGAATCCATCGTTTGTTCGTTTCTTACTTTTATGCCGATAATTTTATTCGTGACATTAAAGTTTACCGACAATTTTTTGGTCCATTTAGGCTGTAAAAATAACTCGCTCGTTTTGGGTGAAGTTCCGAAAAGCATACTCCTCTGATCGAGCTGAAATTTTGCACCGAACTTCCTCTCATTATCCTAAGAGAAATCGTTAACGGATTTTTGACGACTAGCAATAGTTTTCGATGTATCGCGTTGTAAAGTTTATTATTTCACGCCATATGAGTATATCTATATATCCGATAGATACCCCCCACTCTTCCGGCCGCGCTGCTTCCTGGCAAACAGTGCTCGCCCGTATGCGCATATCACTTGCCATGTGGGATGGGTTTGTTTGGGTTTATTTAATATAGTAGAAGCGCAGTACAATAAATAACTTTCAATATACGATATATCGAAAACTATTGCTAGACGCCAATATCCTTTTAAAGGTTCTCTTAAATATTGAAAAGAAGGTCGGTGCAAAATTGCAGCTTCGTCAGTGGGATATGCTTTTCGAAACCTTATCCCTTGTTTTTACGTGTTACAGTTTAACGACCTGCATTTGCAAAACACCCAAAAACAAACCATCAATGGCTGGAATAGATCTGGCAAGCCGTTCATTCGCCTACGATACCCCAATGCTGATCGCCATTTAATCGGTGCGATGGTATTGGCCCAGCAATGGCTGGCTTAGATCTGGCAAGCCGTTCATCTGCCTACGATACCCGAATGCTGATCGCCGTATTATCGGTGCGATAGTATTGGCCCACGAATGGCTAGCATAGACTGGCAAGCCGTTCATCCGCCTACAGTACCCCAATGCTGGTCGAAGAATTATTGGCCGATTATCAGCAAACCGTTTAATGGCTGAATGCTGGCATTTTTGTTACGACAGGCGACCCTATATGGGCTGGACTATTTTCCACACGGGATACCCTGTATCATTTCATGACATATGTATATATATATTGTCTGCGTGTGTGTGTGTATATACCCTTTTGAAAACTTTGAAAAGGTAAAAAAAAGAACGCCAAGTAATAAAAAATCCCCCCGAAAACATTATCGCTTGTTTTACCATCTTAAAATTTTTGATTTATCTCAAAATCTATTTCATTTTAATTTCAACAATGGCTTAACTATATTTTTTCGATTCAACTGTACAAAAAGGGTCAAATAACTTTTTATGAAAAAACCAAGCAAGTTTACTAGAAATGTTGTAAACAAATTTTTAAACCTTAGGAATAATTTTGTTTGAAATATTTCATGGAAAGAAATCATGAAAATCAACGAATTTTTTCCTCGCTAAAGGTAACTTCCTCCTCAAATTAGTCAAATCAAGTTCGTTGCAGCTCTTAAAAAGCGATCTTACGAAATTGATATAGTTTTTATTGCATCTCGAGTTCAGACGAAAAAGTACATTTCGTGGCAGCGGTTTGCTCGCTAATTTTCATGAAAATCGATGATTCGCGTAAGTATATTGATTATTAGTATTTCTTTGGTCCCACTAGGCGACGTATGTTGCAGCCATGCGAGGCGAGATGGGACCTTGGGCCCAATTTGTCGCTAGATATCAAACGTAGCTGAAGATACAGAATGAACTGGAAAAAATTAATCGAACAGCTTGAAGACAAATTGCGAAGAACAAAGCTCGACAATGAGGAAAACGTCGAGCACAAAAAGGTTCGTGTATCGACAGTCTTTAAAATTACTTCGCAGTCACTCGTTTTTTTAATTTTATAGATTTATAGATTTATAGATATAGATATATAGATTTATAGATTTTAATTATATAGCCTTCGCATCGCCCACTAGTGCTAGAAACGAAATTTCGAATGGCACGTAATTGGAATGACTGACTTGGCACTAAAGTGCACTAAAGTGCATTGTCAATCAGAGAACTTCCACGCAAACTTACCGCGAAAAGATATAGTTCAACGAAAAGATTCGCGCGATAAAACTCTGATTGCAAATTCCAGTGAAAAACTTGAATATTCCATGTCAACCGAAATGTTACATTCCATTGGATTTAAATTGATTTGGTGACCATTTTATATAAATTCTATGATGATGAGGCGTCAATATTAAATGGCGCTTTCTGAAATCTATTTAAAAAAATCGATTGCTCACGCAACGGTAAAGTCGATTTGCAGTTTAAGCCATGGACTCTAATTGTCAAGTTAAGCTCTAATTGCTAATTGTCAATGGCATTCGAAAACTTAAATATTGCATGTGAACGGAAACGTGTCATTCAATTGTCATCAAACTGATTTGAAAATCATTTTTTTGTAAATTCTATTATGTGAGCCGTCAATATTAAATTGCAAACTTAGAAATGTAATTGGAAAATTTAATTTTCCGCGCACGGTAAAGTCGATTTGGGGTTCATCAAGCCGTGGACTCTAATTGTCACGACAAACTCTAATTCCATGGAATTTCACGTTTTCATAATTTTTCACGCAGCGATAAAATCGATTATTTCAAGCCTTGGACTTGAATTGTTAAACCAAACTGTAATCGTCAATTCCATTCGAAAACTTGAGGGAAGGTTCTGCCTTGTTGGGCCAAAAAATGTTCGATTTTTCACCAATTTTTTATGCGAAAAGTATTAAATATAGAATGTTGATATTTGGTATGTTGACTAAGCGGTCTTTATTGAACATCAAAATATCTTTTGAAGTTTGACAAAACATGGTGGTAGGAGTGGGAGGAGCCACGTATGTCGGTGCGCGGGCGATGACATTCTTCGCTTGCGGAAGTCCTAAGTCCCGGACAGGTGATCTGAAGCAAAAAAATCAAACATATTTTTACTTTGTACAATATTGTGCATAATTTGACCTAGAATCAAGAAGAAAAATTGAAAAATAAAAAAAATAGTGAGCGATCGGAAGGAAGTTTATTTTTTTCCAACATTTTTCGTATCTTTTGCTCACAATTTTTTTATTTTTCAATTTTTCTTATTGATTCAAGGTCAACTTATACACAATATTGTACAAAGTAAATTTTCTTTGCTTCAGATCACCTGTCCAGGACTTAGGACTTCCGCAAGCGAAGAATGTCATCGCCCGCGCGCCGACATACGTGGCTCTACCCACTCCCACCACCATGTTTTGTCAAACTTCAAAAAATATTTTGATGTTCAATGAAGACCGCTTAGTCGACATGCCATATATCAACATTCTATATTTAATACTTTTCGCATAAAAAAATGGTGAAATCAATTTGCCGCTCGAGTCTTGCACATTCACTCATGCATTCGTGCATTAATTTATACCGAACATATTTTAGTTAACTTTTCCATTGTTATTTCAGGTGTCCGGCAACGATTGGTTAACAAACTGGAGCGAAGGCGTAGCCCCGACGAATGACCAATATTAACGATCCGCCCAATGTTGACGATAAAATCGCCGACCTGCGAAAATTGTTTAAGCAACAGCCGATTAGTTAGGCTGTTTCCGAAGCGACTTATCGTTGATCGATCAACTGAAACAATAAAGACACGAAAATCAGTTTTCGTCACTTGATAATGGAGATACCATGGGGTAAGAATATTTCCCAGCAATCGATGATAAAAATATGCCTCATTTGTACCGAGGGTAACTTATCGATAGTCGGTCATATGGGTCTCCAGTCTGACTACAGTCGATAACGTCGGTGTCGTTTGTTCGGCGAAAAGTTAGCGACAATATCTTTTATTCGCAAACGATCAACTTGAAATGCATTCCGAGCGATCAAAGCAAGGCGAATCAAAGCGAGCGTACCTTCTGGTGGAAAGTCATTGTGGTGGTACATTACTACCACAATTATTGCATTACATTGGCATTACTAGGTGATGAGAATAGTCATAAAAATTAATTAACACAGTTTTAACACAACATTTATGAGAATCAGCTTATACGGAAGTCAGAAAAGACATGAATACACCGTATAGTAAGATCGAGCGTTAATGCCTTAGGCCACAGTAACGGGTATAAACACATGTGCGAATTTAACAATTTATTTCGTATGAAAAAGTGATTCACTCATAGAATTAATAACACATCTATTTAGTATGGATATCAAGCTGTTAGAATTTTTTTTTTTTGGTGTACAAAATCGCCGACTACTAATATTTTCTTTTGTTATCTTTTTTAGGCGCTCCGCGACGTGACGTTTGGCACCCACAATTTTTTACCTAGAACAAAAAACAAAAATTCTCATCAATCTACATTAGAATATCTAGAGCAGTACGTGCGGAATTTAAAAAATATTGCTTTATTCAAAAGTTGTAGGTAGTTGAACTTAAGAAATGAATTTTCAGTAAAAAAATTCGTTATAACTGCTCATGAACTGCTCATAAAATGAAAAGTTTTCGATTAATCAGAAATTCCGTACGTACTTCTCTGCGAAATGCAATTAGGAACGTAACTTTTAAATTTGAAGCCAATCGAATGAAACTTGTTGAAGTTATTTGTCACGCCAATTGGAAAAAAGCTGTTTCGAGAAGTTTCCAGTGGTCGGAGATTTTGTACATCGAAAAATATGTATCTATATATTTTCCAACAGCTTGATATTCATACTAAACAGATGTGTAATTAATTTTATGAGTGAATCACTTTTTCATATGAAAAAAATGGTTAAATTCGCACATAATTTTATACCCGTTGCTGTGGCCTAAGGCCTTAATAGAAAATGTAAAAATGTCTAAATCCACTAAATTTGCTCGAAATTTTAACTTCCTGTTTACCGTTGGGTACAATAATTGATTGTGACTTATTATTATTATGCGCCACTGATTTTTAACCAATGATTCAGAAGGGCCGTTCTGATGCCCCCACAAAATACAGCCCTTCGCGAAACTTAAACTAACAATACTACGTGGCTTTTGTATAGGATTTTTTTTATAGGTCACATCATTTCGCTCAACTTTTGTAGGAAGCATTTTTTGACAAAACCGATACCAAAAAAGATACCATTCAAAAACCGATTTTTTTCTAACGATCTCTGGTGTTCGCAAAACACATTTTTTTGGGGAAAACTTTAAGGTACATTCTTGGTAACCCAAGGAACCTACAAAAAAATTAGCGACGTGCCGGCCTCCGAGAATAGAAGTCTGTCGAATTTCTGTACATTCCGACTGGACTAAAGGGACGAAAGCCCAAGGGTCCTAGTCGAGGCGCCTAGGAATGGACAACGAAGGGGCATTGTATTTCCAGACCTCGAGATGACAGTCGCGACCACCATCCTACAGACTTTGCAATATCGATACATCGATCAATTGACTAATGGATAGTTGAATTCTGACCATCCGGGAGGATTGTATTTACAACTGCAATCACAAAATCCTAAGACTCGATCTTCAAATATTTGTTCTATTATGTTGCCGGCAAAAATAGATATTGTGGTGGATAGTCTGCGGGAGAAGCGCCGAAAAGTCGAAGAAGAGCGTTCGAAGGCGGACACTCGTAATTCAGAGGGGAAAATCAAATTGGCTACCATTCGTACGAGAATGCGATGCGAGGTGTTTTCTCAGCTGAGAAACGAAGTTGTTCCCTCCGTCACTCCACCGCCGATACACGATGATACGACTCGTTGCATGACATTACTGTAAATCGATTCGAACGAGTGGTAGCTGTGCATCGACAGGAGGAGAGTTTCGCAAAAGCTATTCGCAGTACTGAACAACGCAGTACTGAACAGTTTTGCGTTGGTTGTCAGCCATTTTGAATAATTTGATTCGGTCGGCATTTGTTGCATTAGTATTAATCGATTCGAGTGGGTATAGATCATCATCATCACCATCCTCATCACCATTTCACGAAAAGTGTACGCTTCCAAAAAGTCAATTTCGTACGGAAATTTGCAGTAGACCTTTATTTAAAATGTTAAGAGATCCCTTCGAAGGATTTTTGGCAACTCGCTTTAGTTCTCAACATATCGATTATTAAAAGTTACTTTTTAACCGCGCTCCTACTATACCTATAGCTGACGCGCTCAGATTATACCCACACAGGGTGTCTCTCTTACCTCTGCCACCCGAAATAACTCGGAAATTATCGACGCCACAAAAAAATGTTTCAGACCAAACTACGGTATGAAAGGGGCCATCAAATGTGACAATTTTTTTTTTATTTCGGTGGAGGCGCTGACGCACAGTGAAGGTCACCTCCACTTTTTTAAATGGAATGGTACTATTTTTCAACCATCCTGTGGAGCACCTCAAGCCGCATAAAACAACAAAGAGAGGTCAAAGTCAAACATTCAAAGGAGGGTCAACGTCGTTCAAGGTCATTCAAGGTCACCTATTAAAATGACATAAAAATCTAAATATCTCGGATCATTACCAACTATTTGGTAGTGATCCGAGATATTTAGATTTGTATAATTGATACTGACCTTTGAGATAATTCAAGGTCACCTATTAAAATGAAATAAAACACTGAGGTCATTCAAGGTCACCTGTCAAAATGAAATAAAAATCTAAATATCTCGGATCACTACCAAATATTTGGTAGTGATCCGATACATTTAGATTTGTATCATTGATTCTGACCTTGAATGACGTTGAACGACTTTGACCCCCTAATATTTTTTTGCGGCTTGAGGTGCTCCACAAGATGGTTGAAAAAAATGTACCATTCCATTTAAGAAAGTGGAGGTGACCTTCACGCTGGCCCAGCGCCTCCATCGGAATAAAAAAATGGTCGCATTTGACGGCCCCCTTCACACCGTACAACTTTTGTCCGGAACATTTTTTTGTGACGTCGATAATTACCGAGTTATTTCGGGTGGCAGAGATAAGAGGAACACCCTGTATATGTTATCGCGATCTCCGCTTTGTCTGGATTTTCGTCGACTTTGGGCGGTAGAAAGTGGTGGAAACCACGGTCTTCCATACAGGTCTTGAAACGATGGTGGTGGGGGTAGGCCCGCTTAGGCCGCGAGCACACTATGCGGTTCTACCGGAGCTTTCTTGCCGCATCTATAGTGTATGCATAGTTCAAGTCTTATATTACACTATAGATCCGGCAAAAACGCTCCAGTAGAACCGCATAGTGTGTCCCCAGCCTTAGTGCCCAAGACGCTGTTGTCGCGCGGTGTCCTTCCCCTGGCACCTCAAACTGCCGCGTCCATGTTTGCCAAACGTCACGCGGTCGCGTCACGTTGAGAAGTCAGGCGAAGGTCACTCTGCGACATCGTCCAGGCAATAAGCATGAAAGTAAGCACTTTTTGGATATAAATACGCAAAATTGATCTAAGTTATTGGATGTCGCTGAATCGAATAGCGATAATAATTTTGCAATCAATCCCCGAGTAAAGGTTAAAAAAAGATTCAAAAACCATTTAATCCGGAACCTAATAATTTTATCGAAAAGTATGTCAAACAAAAGTTGTTTGGGACAAAAAAGTTCATAAAAAAGTATTGAACCTTTATCTTCGTATCTTCAAAAAGAAGGGAGGAAAAAACCGTTCAATTGGGGGACGAAAACCTCGAAGTGTCAAAAAATAATTTAAAAATATCACATTCGTAAATATCTCAGATTTTTTGTCACATATTGCTTTAGTAACAGTTAATGTAGCTTACTAGATTTGTAAAAAAAATGTGATGTATAAGTATTTAAAAATGACGACGAAACATTAACATTAATGGTTGAGGATCACTGTCAGAGAGACGCACTATATAGCTATATATGCGCATGCGCGCAACGCGCTCCAATGAGTATCTTGCGTCTCTGGTCGTGTTCGTTGGGTCTCATAATTTTGATACGAACAAGTGCGCATGCGCATAATGATGCGCAATCTCGTCAATTGCGTCAATCTCGTCAATTGCGCATCATTATGCGCATGCGCACTTGTTCGTATCAAAATAATGAGACCCAACGAACACGACCTCTTATACTCGCAGTGTTGCTTCGGCTGCAAAGCGATTTTGTCTTGCAAACAAATTTCCATTCGTCTTCTTCTCCCTCATTTTTGAAGATACGAAAACGAATGTTCAATACTTTTTTACGTACTTTTATGTCCCAAGTCACTTTTGTCTGACATATTTTTCGATAAAATTATTAGGTTCCGGATTGAACGTTTTTTAAACCATTTTTAAACATTTTCTCAGGAGTTGGTTGCATAAGTCACTAAAATGTCATTTTTGCGGTGGGGTACGATTGTCGCCGTAGTTTGTATATTAGCGTTGGAAGCGCCGCAACGGAGCACGGGCGTACTAGTTTTCGTCCCCACTACCAGCTTCTAGCAAGCTCGGAACAAGGATTTCTGCGTGCCTGCATGACATCCCTGACCATCTCTGCGCGGAACAGTACAGCGTTGACCACGGTATTGTGGGGTTGGTCACCGACCATGTTTAATTCCTTTATTCGTTTGTCCTGTGTCGCAATAATATTAATCGATTCGGGTGAGTATAAATTATCATCGCCATCCTCATCAACATTTCACAAAAAAAAAAAAACATTTTTTAGCCGTTTTTGCTGGACCGATCACCTACGCAGTGTGCCAAGGCGCCTGTGGTCTCGCCGTAGCGGCGTGCTTCACGGCCGCTGGAGTAGCCTTCGGCACGGTGCCGGCGAGCCTCATCGCGGCTACGCCAGCATTGGCGACGTGCAACACCGCATATGCTACCTGTCAAGCGGCTTGTGCCGCGATGCTTGTCGTCCCGACCGTGTGAACGCTGAAAATGCGCTGCTCATCGGGCAAAGGAAACCCATTAAATATCCTATCCTTGAACATTTTGATGTTATAATGTAGCACGAAATAAAAAATCGATTATAATTATCATACCAAAAAGAACGATCGTGGGATATTTTATTCACTCGTGAGCGCGTCTTCGCCGTACTGGGTGCGATACAGATTCCTGATCATGCGCATTTAGTTTCATTTGTTGCTTCTGTTGCGCAATATGTTTTTGTATTCCGCATTTTGCTGATCGAAGATATCGGTCAGTTCGCGATAAGGATTATCCGCCGGGAATCCCACTTCGTACTCGTCGCCCCGGCGAATAGATGGCAGCACTTCGCCGCACACCCACTCGGCAAAAGCCTCTGCGCGGGGCATGCGCGAACGAATGACGCACAAATTTATTTCGAGCTCGTTAACAAACGTTTTTGGATAAAGACAAGGAATGAGACGATATAAAACGAATCTTGCCTCAATTTGTCGTACGATTTGGTATACTTGATATTAATTGTTTCAGGGGTTACGCCACAGTAACAAGTACAACATCGTGTGCGAATTTAACCATTTTTTTCGTATGGAAAAGTGATTCACTCATAAAATTAATTATACATCTATTTAATATTAATATCAAGCTGTTAGAATTTTTTTTCGATGTACAAAATGGCCAACCACTAATATTTTCTTTTGTTATCTTTTTTTAGGCGCTCCGCGGCGTAACATTTAGCATCCACAATTTTTTACCTAAAACGAAAAACAAAAATTCTCGTCAATCTACATTAGAATACCTAGAGAAGTACGTGCAGAATTTTAAAAATATTGTTTTATTCAAAAGTTGTAGGTATTTGAACTTTAAAAATGAATTTTCAGTGAAAAATTTCGTTATAACTGCTCATAAAATGAAAAGTTTTCGATCAATCAGAAATTTCGTACGTACTCCTCTGCGAAATGCAGTTGGGAATATAACTTTTAAATTTGAAGTAAATCGAGTGAAAATTGTTGAAGTTATTTGTCACGCTAATTAGAAAAAAGCCTTTTCGAGAAGTTTCGAGTAGTCGGCCATTTTGTACATCGAAAAAAAAATATATATATTTTCTAACAGCTTGATATTCATACTAAATCGATATGTAATTGATTTTATGAGTGAATCACTTTTTCATACGAAAACAAGTTGTTAAATTCGCACATGTTTTTATACCCGTTACTGTGGCCTAAGGCCTTAATTGTTTCATGAATATCTCAGCCGAAGTTTTTGCCGGTGCACTCTTGTTCTTCCTCGGTGCCATCGTTACAGCTGAAAATATATTTTTACATCTCGTTTTTTATCAACAATATAATTGCATCTTTCTCCCTCCCGCTCCGCTCCACCGCAGATGCCTTCTACAAATATGGTATTCCGGCGCATAATAATAATAATTAATCGTCGAACGATGGCGCGGCATTCGTCGTTGGCCTTGGAGTGAAGGTCCAACGCGCACATCGTATCGTTTCGTTTGGCGTTGCTGTCGATCAAGTGGATGCACCAATGCTCCTTCAGATAGTCGATAATTTCGAAAAACGACGACGGTAATAAAGGTCTCGAGCCTGAATACGGTCGATAACGCCGGTGTCGTTTGCTCAGCGAAGAGTTAGCGGCGATGTCTCTTATTCGCAAACGACCAACTCGAAATGCATTCCGACAAAACGAAACAGCCATACTTGCCGGTGGAAAGTAATTGTGGTGGTACATCGAATTACTCGGTGATAAAAATAGCGACCGAAATTAATTAGAGCAAACCAAACTATTGAGAATCAATCGATACGGAAGTCCGGAAGGGCATGGATACACTATATAGAAAGATTGAGAATTAAGAAGTTTCGATACCGTTCCTCAGCTGCAAGAGTGGGGATGAAAATACAATGAGTTTTGAGCAGGCTGCCAACTTTTTGCAAATTAAAGTTCATGTAAAAATAAATTAATATTGGGGTATTATCCAAAGTAGGTATACAAGGTGAGGGCTAGACCACTGTGACCTTGAAAATGATGTCAAAATGAGTCATCAGCACATTTTTAGTTAACCCTTCGAGTGCACACTGGGTCGTTTTGACCGTACGTATTTAGTATTTTTCAACGTATTTTTCAAAGTATGCCCCACTTTGAACGAACGTTTTGGCCTTTAATTTTCGTTTTCGGCAAAAAATATATTTAGGGCCATAAAATATGGATAATTTACTACAAAAAACGTCTCCACAAAAAAAAAAACAAAAAATGCATATTTACCGGTATACAACGATTTGAAAAACGCCTTGGGTCAGATTGACCCAAGATGCAGTTATAGGTTGGCGGCGGAGGTGTGCAGTCGAAGGGTTAAAAAAATCTTATTGCTGTTATAATAAAAAATTCTATCACCATTATATAAAAGTACAACGTAAGCGTACTTTAACCGAGCGGGGCACTCGGCCCGCGGGGCCCGTACCTAGGGCGCCGCGTGTTGGCAAGATCCGCAAGTACGTGACCCCCCTTCTCCTTCGCACCCGTACCGATCTTATGGGTTAAGGGGAGATTGTCTTTTTTTTCGCAAAATTTTTTTGTGAAGAAAGTATACAACGGAAAACTTGTGAAACTTGGCATATAGTTTTATTGATCTGTTTACTACATACAAAAAAAATTTTTTAAACAATTTCATCAAAAAATCCCCCCTTAAACGCGTTTTTCTCGAAACAGCTTTTTCACAACTGGTGTGCACGATTTCTCAAAAACTATTCAACCGATTGCCTTCAAATTCGGACAGAATGCTCAGCTGACATCCTTTTATCGTTTGATGAAGCAAAAAAGCAATACGTTTAATAGTTTTTTATTTATAACAAAAAATCGATCAATTTTTTTCGATAAATCGATACTTCAAGTTCAAAACGTCACCAAATCGTCAATTTTTTTTCCCTTCATCGAATGATAGCTATATGTGTCTAAAGTAAAATGCTTTTTGGGTTTTTGTTGCAGGATGAACGTGAAGGCTGTAATCGTGCACACCATCAAAAAAGGACCATCGCGCGTCGAGGGGGGTGGAAGGCGGATTTTTTGATGAAATTGTTTAAACATTTTTTTGTATGTAGTAAACAGATCAATAAAACTATATGCCAAGTTTCACAAGTTTTCCGTTGTATACTTTCTTCACAAAAAAATTCCCAAAAAGCGGTAAATTTTGCGAAAAAAAAGACAATCCCCCCTTAATGCATAAGGGGGCGCTCATTTCGTCAGGCCTAGAGCGCCAATTTTTGTAAACCAGCCCTGAACGTAAGTACCACACGAGTATACTGAAAATAGTGTACAACGTTAACACCTTGGCATGCATGGTTAAGAAAAAAGCTCGCGAAAATACAAAATTCACCGTTCCTTCCAGGCGTATACATAAGTTTTGTGACAATATAAAATAAGATTTCTAGTATCATATGATCTAGGGGTAAATCCCAGATTTCATTCATACTACACAGGCGCATGAATTTGATTTCTTGTACAATAACTTGGGGCAGTTTAAATGTTTAAACCTGCCAGTTAAGTAGTTGAGAAGACGAAATAATTCGCTGAGTTTTTTTCATAATCATACACGCCAAGTTGTTAACGTTGCACAGCATTTCCGGCGTACTTGTGTAGTACTTACGCTGTACTTTTATATAATGGTGATACCGATTTTTTGTTATAACAGCACTATGATATTTTTTATAGAAATAAAATATTTCGAAATATACGACACCATTGTTTAAATTAAAATATATTTTGAGATAAATCACACTTTCTACTACTTTTTAAAAGGGATTTCATATGTATTTGAAACGGAAAAACTCTTTTTTTTCGTTCAGATTCAGTTTAATGAGAAGTGAATTTCAAATACGTCTGAAGAAACTATGCGTCTATAGTTTCAAATCTGTATTGAGCAGAGAAAAGCATTTCCAGATAGCATCCGTACCATTAGTTGTTGAATAAAGCGGTTTTAAAGTTTTTATTATTTTGATAAACTTGAAAATGAGTTTTTTAAATTTATCTTGAAGAACTAAAAGAACATTAATACAAACGGAATTGTCAGAGGCATTTTTATTGAATAAATTAGTAATGTAAGAATTCAGAGTAAATCTTGTGTTTGTAAAAACTTTCCTGGCTTCGTCTTGGATAATTCATTTTCCACTGATTTTTATTTCCAGAGAATTTGATGGCAAAGTTGAATATATTTATTATTATGTTTTATAGGCATTATGAGGAAATCTGCCCAGGTAGGAATTGACGATGAAAAAAGGGCTCGCCAAGCTCTGAAACAAGGCTCACATTTTTTTATTCAGGCTGAGCACCAGCCTGATTTCAGGCCTAGCTGAACCCCTGAATGATAACGCGGTTTCAGGCTGTTGCACACAGGCTTGACCAAAGGCTGGTAGAAAAGCCTGTACTAAGCCTGAAACGACGAAATAACAAGGTTCAAAACGAGCCTTAATGAAGCCTTCACGAGCATTTATGACCAGGCTTATCCCAAACTCTTCTCGAGGCTATATGAGGCCTGTTTTTTAGTTTTCTATATTCTACACTGGGATAAATTTAATAAATTTGTAAAGAATTCATTTTATTTATTATATATATTTATTATTCATTATATTATTTGTTATAAAATATATATAAAATATTTTAAACACAATACTTTATTTTATTTATTGTTTATGGGACACGTAATACACAGAGTGTATGCAAACCCCAGAGAGTGAGTATATACGAAATGTGTATGTGACGAGAAAAAAACTTTTTTGTGTACCTCATAAATATCGATAAGAGAATATGTTTAAATGTTCTGAGCTGCCTCCTTCGCTTTCGTTTTTCGTGCCCTCGCACCCGACAAATTTATTGCTAATTTTTTTTTTCATAAAAGTACAGAAAAAAATATTATTTAAAATTTATTTTATTTTATCACAACCTGAAACAAGCCTGCATCCAGCCTCGATTTTTTAGCCCTAAAATTCACTGGCTGAATAAAGCTTGAAATAACCCTGAGTTTAGGCTAAGCAGCCAATCTTGGTTCCAGGCTGCTCCAAACGATGCAATCAAACCTGGCGCAGGTCTGTCTCACTCAGGCTCGGTGAAACAAGGCTCACACAAGTTTGTTTCCATCGTCAGCCTTTTGATTCCCTACCTGGGTGTTTGGCTTTGTGAGCTATGGTGGCTCTTTTGCGAGACAGAGCCTGGAAAATTTTCATAAGCAGACCTAAAAAAATCATTACCGCGACGTGACATATTTTTTAATCCATTTCCATCACTGATACACAATTTATCTTTGAGACTACTTAACAGTCCTGGAATGCAATATAGTGCGAATAAAAAATTGTAATAAGCTGCTCGCCATTGCTGTCAAAGGCTTTGTAAATTAGAATCAGTGCAATATGCATTTGGTGTTAAGCAGTTTGAGTAATCTATTGAAAAAGGCTTCTCTGAAAATCTTTACCATTCTGCTGATTATGTCGCCGAAGAAGATATACGTTTTTAATTTCTCCGAACAAATTCGTAGATCGCAGTACCCAAAGATAAATCTTTTTTGTCTAATCTTGTGAATTAATATTTCTATCCGTTGTATACCTCTAACAATTTTATATCTGTCACTATATTAATAATTTTGAACCTAAGACGCTAAGAATTTTTTATTGACTATGTTATATGCAAGAAAAATTCATGTCGGTGACCTCTTGTTACCTAAACGTACAAATCATTCTTGTGTACGGTCAAGCCCGCAAAGCCGGCATCTCCTGGTGTGTCGGCCAATGCATTTACATCCATACCCTTTACATTGACGTATGTCACATGATAAGAGCATATTTCTTAATTGGGGGCATTTATCTCAGTAACTGAGATAAGTATGTGCTTTATTGAATATGCTATTCAAGTTACTCTGTATAAGTTAGGTCCGTTTCTCTGTCTCTGTGATTCTTTGACAGATTTCAGGCTTGCGCTCTGAGTACACAATTTACACTCATGCATTATTAGCTAGCAAATCCACAAATTTGGCTTGGCGATGCTTAGCCTTTTTAATTTGTTGTTCTTGATGCGAACCTAAATGATAATTTCAGCTGCATAGATCTGTCGTTGTCTCTCGGTACCGGAAAGTTTATATTTTTTTTGCCTTACCTGTGTTCGATATAGGAAAATTCCATACTTTTGGCGCTTTCTTCTCACCGGTGCAAAATTTTATGAAGGTGAGCTGAATGTTCTGCCTGCCACTCTACTCACAGTTTCGAAGCATTTTTTTATGTTAAAGTTTGCGACACGAAGAACCTTCGTCAAATTAAGGGGCCAGTCCACTTTGGAGCCACGAAAAAGGGCTATTTTCGCGATTTTTTTTAGGGATTTCATAAAAGTTACGAATATTGGGTTGTTGTTGGGCTTGATAAATAATGTCTTGAAATATTTTTTTTTTAATTAATTTATTTTAATTCCTTTTTAAGTACAAAAACTATAGTTTAATGTAACGCCTCAAAAATAGGTGGGCTAGGTCCATCCCAACTCCATCACAACTCGGCAACGGCTTGTCTGAAACACAAAAATCAAAGTCCATTAGATTCAGTATGACACCAGCTACAAAATGACCCTTCTGATATAAAGCTTTATCAACAAATAAAAAAAAGCAGATGAAAAACGAAGAAAGTGAAAAAAAAAGCGTTTTTTCCGCAGTTTTTCGCAAAAAAGAGTAAAAATCAACATGTTAAAACCATCGAGGGTCATCTTGTTGCGAATCATGTTTACAATATGTGGTTCAAATTTCAAGAGAATCGGTTTCTTAGTTTTAGAGATACGAGGGGGCTAGATTTTGAAAACGTTGTTTCGAGAAAAACGCGTTCGAAGTTTATACTATGAAAAACTCTTACCTAAACTCAATCGGAAATTCCTGCACCGTACAAAATCCCTTCTGATTGCTCATCATCGTCGATTTCTTCAAGTCTTGCTTGCTTTTGATTTTTTTTTAATTTTCAAAGTGGACTGGCCCCTTAATTTTTGGCCCTGACAAGGGCTCTTTCTTTGACGTATGCGAAGAACCTTATGAGGTTAACCCGCGCGACACTGACAACCTTCGTAAAATTGACTTTGTCCCTAAAAAGGGCCATCAATTTCATTTCTACGAACGCTCTAACTCTCGTAAGAGGTTAGAGCCGGAAAAAAGATTGCAACACTTTTGCCATATGTATATATATCGCAAGCACGTTGGCGACGGTCTTACATACAGGTCTTGCAACTCTTGTGGTGGGGGATGGTTCCCTTGCTGAAGCCGTCCGCTAGAGTCGCTGTAATCGCGGGATGTTCTGTGTGACATGGGCACGGACAACAATAGCCATGCATTCTTGTTGTAGCCTAACCTGAGAATCTAAATGTTCCTCAAGTTATTAAAAAAACGAATATGCCTTTGCAAATAGAAATAATACATAAACTCATAAACTTACGAGTATAAATCAGAAAAATCTATCCAGTAATTAATTGGCGAATAGTCCATCAACCCTCCTCTTGAAATCCAAGCGTACTTATAAGGGATACATTAATTTGGTTCTTTCATGTATAAAATACATTCTAGGTGAATTGGTTGATGCCTGGTTGAAAAGTTTGTTACGTTCGGTTCAATTTCCGTGCACTGGTTTTTTTCTTTAAGCTCCAAAAAAATAATGCGAATTTTGATAAATTGTGAATGGCACGGATAATTGAGGTTACTACTCGCAAGTATTGCTATGTACACGTAGATATATATCGACTCCTATGTTCGCTAACACTCAAAATGGAGATAGCACCTTATATTTTTCACGCAAAAATTATTTCGAGTGGATAACTCCTACAAAAATAATTATCTATCCCTTAAAATCCAAGATGACGGCGAAATGACGGAAATTTATTAATTGTTATAGTGCAGGTTCAAAATAATTCCAGACAAAACGTACAATGCAGCGAAATAATCAAAATTTTATTGGTTTATCAATTTCGACCTTTTTTATTTACTATTTTCCTGGACATGCTTCGGAAAACACGAGTCAACGTAGCATATAAGATGAAAGAGTTTTAAATTAGCACGGATTAACCCGCCATGAGATTTCATATCCACCGATTCGCTATCGAAACAATATCCCGCGATACTAGGAACACCAAAGACGCCTTCAATACGCGAGTCACCTCCACCATTGAAGTTCTATTGAGATGCAAGACCTGTATGTAAAACCGCGGCGCCGGCTGCTCAGTAGTACAAGAAAATGCGGGCGCTGCGTTCGCTTGGGCGTCTCGAGGCTGCGCGGAGCGTCTCAAACGTGTCTACTGCGACCACGGTCTTACCATGCCCCTGACACTGGCCTACTATTCCTATACGATAAACGAAAACGCGTTTTGTCCCGGCTTTTTAGTTCTCGAAATCGCCACTGCCTAGCGTTGGTTGTTGTGTGACAGCCTTCGGCTCTAAATACTCCGATCAGCTGAACGATTCGATACTTTCGTGGCTTTCGCCTATTATCGTAATGGCCACGTTATTTATTGTGTTCAAATGGAAAATCATTAGAACGGAAAATCATTCCAAATATATCAATAGATTTTTATTCATGTAAGATATTTGAAACACCGGCGCAACATACATATATATGCATGCCTGTCACACGACTAGTAGCGCCATAGTGCGGCAAGGACATTTTGCGAACAGCATTTATCTACCAGTGTCAGGGGGCTGGGTCTTACATACAGGTCTGGAAACTCCGGCGTTTTTGCATGGTGGAAAGCAGGAAGACTAGAGGTAAGGAGTACGAACGCCTGTGGCGAGCCCGATCCAAAAGCGTCCGTCAAACTGTGGATTTTAGTAGTTAGTGTTTTCACGGCGTGCGTCGCTAGTGTTCGACCGCACCGAAGTGAACTAAGCGACAAGAACACAACTGACGTCATATGTCATCGATGATTCCCGCTCGTCGTCCGTGTTGGCATAAAGCATGTTGTGGCTAACCAATTTTGCGACTTGTGTTAGATGTAAAAAAAAATAATTGTGTCTCGGTATAAAATATATTTGGTGATCTGCGGCGAAAACAATCAATCATAGGTAAGAAAAATAGTACTTACATTCGCAAAAAGAATGGTTTCGTTTTATCGGACCATTATCGTACCGAGTGAAATAAAAATTATCACAAACGCGAGATATGGAGCAAGTGTCCCGTCGATGAGACAAAACGTGCAATGTATGGATTTTTCATATATTGCACGTTTTGTTTCATGTCTCGAAAATAAACATTTTGTTTATTTTCGAGGCGTGAAAATGGGTATGTGCGTACGTGCGTACGTGGGATGCCAAGCACATAACGAAGAGCTCACGAAGACAGTGATAAACTATTATCTCGTCATGAGAGGACATTTTCTAGCGCGATCGTTCAAAGAAAATAATCACGCAAGGAAAATCAAAACGAAAGACAATAGGAAAAAAATAAAAACTGTAAGATCGATTTATCTGTACAGCATGTCATAATGTGCAAATATGATGTGTGATAATTTGTAAATCTTTTGTTTGAATTCAAAATTCTTATGAATTGTCTTGTGTCTATGTTTTTACTGTTTCCGCAACGAAAAAAGAACATTGACTTAATATCTGTATTTCGTTATTATTCTTTATCTGTACAGCGTATCATAATGTGTAAATATAATATGTGAGAATTTGAAAAATTGTTATGAATTTTCTTGTGTCTATAAATAAATTTTGTTTGTTACGGTTTCTGCAAGGAAAAAAAACTGACTTAGTTTCTGTATTTCGTTATTATTCTTAATCTGTACAGCGTGTCATAATCTGTAAATTTTTTGTCTGGATGACAATTTATTATGACTTTCCTTGTGTCTATAAATAAATTTTGCTTGTTACTGCTCCCGCAACAAAAAAAAACATTGACTTAATTTCTGTATTTCGGTATTTCCCAAAACTATGTATATATGAGAATTCTGTCTATCTATATAGAAATTGCCTTCATCAACTGGTTGTACAATTTATTTGATGAAATGATCGCTCCATATGAAGTAGCAAAGGGTGCTTTTCGCATATCGTACGGCACTGCCTTTACAATACATTTGATCAAATTATCGCTCCATATGAGGGAGCGTATCGTACGGCACTTGTTTGTTGCTGACTTTACTTCGGTGCGGTAGGAGAGCAGCGCCGCCCTTCTCGTCCTCGCTTTTGCGGAAGTTTCGACGACACGGCGTTCGTACTCCGTATCTCTAGTCTTCCTGGTGGAAAGTGTCATCGTTAGTGAGGCAAAAACGTAGTTCCTCATTTATCCACTGGAAGCGCTGTCAAGTAGACGTACTCTTGTAGATATAGATATACAGCAATGGAAAAATAACCTCCTGACAGCCAGTACACGTGTTTACAACGTTTCGAGAAATCTAAACTACCTGAAACGCTCCGGTAGAACTGCATAGCGTGGACCCGGCCTTGTCATTTGCTATATTTTATTATATTCAATTACGGATGCACCAGTTCGCCTATCAACAAAACCAAAAACGGCAAAAACAATGTTTTGTAAACAACAAACTCGCCAAACTGACAAGTCAATAATAACGGTGCCTTTTAAACATACACAATGCGTTCATTTCTTTTTCTTATTCCCCTTCCATTATATTTATTTTCAGGTTCTTATTAACATTGTTAAAAAGCAAAAGCAAAAATAACAGTTGTAGAAACACACAAGCAATGCAATATTCCAAGAATAAACATAAATTATAAGGAACAAAAATTTAGACCGCACAAATTTGTTCATACCCCCTCATCTACTCACATGGCGAAAGACCGAATAAAAATATTACAGAAGTTCGAACATACGAGAAATACAGTCTACTGAAATAATAATTCTCATTCTGCCCGGGGGTTCAGGAGTGAAAAAATACTCAATCATTTTCCATTTATATCGCTTTTACAAATATTGGGTCTGTTCTATTACTGTATCTATTGAAATTTTAGAAAGTGTAGCTAAACTGAACAAACTATGTTTATTTCGAAAAATCTGCGCCTTTGCACAGTTGTTCGGACCTGTGTTTGATTGGCTAACTTCTACCTAGCAGCGCTTCGGGTGGCAGAAGCGAGAACTGCCTGTTTGCCTCATTATCTGACAAGGAAACGTTGCGAGGTCGATGTCTCCGATTTGGATCAAATTTGGCATGCTTGTACAGTGGGTAAAAATAGGCGACAAGTATTTTTTATATCGGTGGAACCTTATTTTTAAGGGTTGAAACGCACGCCCGGAAATTGGGGTGTTTTTTGTTTTTCGTCGATAACGTTTTAACGGTACGAGATATGAAAAAACTTCAAATTGCAACAATGTTTATTTTTTCGTGTACTATACATTGGAAGTGAGAACGATGCAGATAGTAACAAATTTCATATTGTTGATTGCAAAAATGCAATTTTTTCAACCGTATCTCCGAGAATTTTTAACCGATTGGGATGTAAATTTGCATACATGTAGAGAATGGAAAAGTGCGGATGCGCATTTTTTCTTTTTCCGATATCTCACAATTAAGGGGTTGAAACTGCCCGTCGATTTTTAGCCAAGAGCATGATATAATCAGCTAGCCTTTTGACATTTCGGTCTAAATTCACGTGAATATATGTCCCCGTTATGACGCAATTGCATATTTGTAACATTCCAGCCCCCTCCCCCCCCCCCCAACGGTCCCCCTCTCGAAAGGCAAACATTCAAAGGTCTTACCGTGGCGCATGGACGAAAATTTGTAGAAATAAAATGGGTTACAAAGAAAGTACAATCAGTCAAAATAGTCGATACACATTTTCGGGTTTTGGCGGAACGACATTCTTAAGGGGTCAACGCACCCTTAAAAACGTTGTTCTTCCTATGGCTCGTGAACGATGGTAGGCCCTATAGCCCCTACCCTCCATGGTAGGGGCTATAGGGGAATGTATTCTGAACAACCTGGCGAAAATTAGAGGTGAATCGAATCAGCTGTTCCTAAGATACCGTGGGTACAAATTCGAAAAAAGTGGTTTCGAGAAAAACCCGTTTAAAGTTTCGGTATGATTCGGTAGAAATAACCCTTGATTTCAGTCACCTATGCTCAATCGGCTATTCGGAGCCATATTGGGGTCCTTCTGCCGCCAAGTAAAAATGGCACTGAGCACTACTAGCCTCTCTCTCAGCTTTCCGTACTTCTCGGACCCCAAAGGATGATCTTTCACCACGCTTGACGCGAACCTCTATAACTCCACCACTTTTTCGAATTTCTTAATAAAACTTAAAGGGAACATTATCAAGACTATAAACTATCTGAACATGCAAAAATAAAAAATCGATTTTTTAATCGGGAAAAACGGCTCTCCCCCCTTAAGTCAATTATCAAATCGATTTTGATTACAAATTGAACCATAAAATCAAAAAATCAATTATTTTAACCGAAAATATAAAATCAAGAAAAAAACAGATTTACGATAGGGTCAAAGTGGGAACAGTGGGTACACTGAACCTTTTCTGTTTCTCAGAAGTGGACATGTATATATATGCGTCTTTTTCACATTAGAACCGCCCTCGGATGCCAATAGGTTTGAACCTGTCTGTGAGTCGCTCCCGCGCAATTCGGTTGTGAGAGGTGGTTTTATATTAATTTTGCGTCAAAAGTTGCAAAACCAGCCGAGTTTGTATGTTTTTGCTTCTTTACAGCTATATTGCGGTATTTGAGCGTTGTGTTCGTAAACCTAACAAAAATAGAAACTTGTCAGTACCCGCTTGGGAAAAACAGAGAGGGTCGGTACACAGTGGCTCAATTTTTCGAGGTAAACAGAGGTAAGTCATAATATGAATATTTTCGCGTTGTGATTTAGATAGGTACTACCTCATTAGGTAGGTACTCATTGTTGATTAATATCCAATAAATGATTGTAATTGATCTCATAATATGCTGTTATTTCTAAATTATTTTTCCATAGTTTACTGTACAATTCTCCCCATTGTATAGAGAAATGCACTCTAGTACCTACAAATGTACAGTGGATCGGGGTAATTTTCTTCATATTTTGTTTGATTTTTCAAATTTTGTTTGACTGTGAAATTAGGCATGTTTCACTGTGTACACCCCCTGTGTACACACAGTGAATTAAATCCCATTAAAACAAATTATTATTATCTCAACATCTATTGGGTTAGGCCGTTCAGTGTCTTTTAACAAAATGAAGCCATTGAACACACTTCATGTTTAGTCAAGGTTTCATTGAGATTGTGTGAACGATTAGGCAGCTATAGACCTCTGAAAAAAATTAGCCATTGATCCCACTCTGATCCTACCTTGAGAATCGGCAATAAACGTTGATTCGGCGAGTCATCAACAGGCCCACATGCTCCTGGAAAGTAATGCAATTTAATAATTGCTTGAAGATCGTGGAAAAGATTTGTTCAGACACTTTTATTGCGTTATATTACACGAAATAATTATATTTATATAATTTATATATAATATATATATAGAATTTATATATAATATATCACGATGAGTAATTACATTTGGTATCTCCTGGTTCGCAAATCACGATTAATCATAACGATCGGTTATTTTACCTCCCGGAAGTGCGTGGAGTTTAACGCCACTAGTACAACCTGTCATTGCGATAATTTTTTGGGAGACACGCTGCGAAGATACAGTCACACCCACGATTCTAATTACAATATGGTACATAGTTCGGGATTTTGAATCGGTTTTTTTCTTTCTTTTCGATATCGATTCTCATCGCGAAACAATAGATTTTCACCCCGTTCAGACTGAAATGGCAATTCCATAACGCATTTCTTTTCATATAATATCGAATTATCGTGACAAGCGCGAATTGCCACGTATTTGTTCTTCGTTTGCGATATTTCGGACGATTTTTTTTTCAAATCCCTGCTCCCCTAGAAATACTCGGCGAATCTTATCACGTAACATTTATTTCCTCGTCCTCCTCATTGTCCGTGCAATCTTCGGATTTTTTCGGACTCGATAGGGGACTCATGTCGTTCAGATCTATTCGTGGCTTGTCTCCGTCGGCGTCGCTGAGGTCGGGATGAGGGTTGTTCTTGTTCGGCAGCGTTTGTTCGCGTGAGCCACCTTTCGCCAATAGCTGTCGTTCCTTGCTGTTTCGCCACTTCATTCGGCGATTTTGAAACCATATTTTTACCTGCGAAAATAAAGCGGAATGTCTGTTGATGCAAAAATTTGTAGCTCTGGAAAATTTATTTATGATCGTGAATCGAAGGCTCTAAACTTAATGGTAATTCACCTAAAATTTGTTCTCAGGTGCAGATGATAAAAAACATTTCGAAGCAGCGGTTAGCTCGCTACTTGTATCGTCATGAAAATCGGTTGTTCACGTATATTGAGGCTATGTGCCCAACCGAAAAATGGGTATTTTTCGGATTTTTCTTTTAATAGTAAAGACGCATCTGACATGAGGTTTAGAGCGTTTATCCTACACGTTTTGACGTATATAAAAAATACAAAATAGCGGCTCAGTCGTATCTACAAAAAAAGAATTTTTAGGCGCTTTGCGGGTGGAAGCAGAACTTTTACGTATTAGCAAGTAGAACAATAAAAAAATGTCGTCCTTTACATTAGTTTTGCTAGAGAAGTACACACGATTATTGAAAATATGGTTTCTTCGGAAAGGAGCTTGATTTTGATTTTTTTTTCGCTGAAAAAACGGCCTCAATTTGTTTACAAAAAACGAGAATTGTTGATGAATCTTAAAAATCGTGTGTACTTCTTTAGAGAATCTAGTGTCCCAAAATGACCTGACATTTTTATTTATTAATACAATTATTATTGATTTGGAAAGTACGAATATTTTTATTACCACGTTTTTATTAACTCGCTTTTTTTGTTGTCTGTTTGCCTGTTCGGTACCTACAAATTTTGCAATCGATTTTAAACTGACTTCCGGATGAGCTAGAGACTTCAAACTATGAACATAGCGGGATCTGGATGACAGACAAATAAACAGACAAGCACGTCTGCCACAGCGAAAGGAAAAGAAACAAATTGTGAAAAAAAAATATAGTTGAGTGAAAGAAATTTGTTTTAAAGTAATAATAATAATATTCATATTAAATGGTGCATAAGTCACCATTTCTACAATAGTCAAGGAGACAGCGCCCCAACGCAAGTGACGCCTACAGAACGAAAAGCAACATTTCACACACACAATACTAAAAATCAGAAAATAAAATTATTTAAATAAAAAAAGAATTTTTAAAACGGACTAAAAAGTATAAAATAATTCCTCCTAGCTCCAGACAGATTTGTAACCCAATAAAGATTCCTAACCACATACAGATTGTCCAGAAAATTTGTGATTGTGAATTTTTAATAGCTATGGAAATACTTGTAAGATTTGAAACGAAAAACGTGGGGCGCATGGCGCATGCAATAGATAATTGATGCATGAATAGTTCACTTAATTCACTAACAATTTTATTGCACTGCAAATTATATGAACTGTTGTGTGAGTTTTCTCAGCGACAGCTACTTCCTATACTGTATCTATTGCATGCGCCCCACGTTTTTTGTTTTAAATCTTACAAGTATTTTCATAGCTAATTTCCAATAGCTATGAAAATACTTGTGAAAATACAATCACAAATTTTCAGGACATTTCTGTATGGGGTTAGGAATCTGTATTGGGTTATAAATCTGTATGGCGCTAGGAGACATTATTTTATACTTTTAAGTCCGTTTTAAAAACGTGGTTTGAAAAACCTTTCTTTATTTAAATATTTTAATACAAGGTAAAGACATGGACGGTATGTGTGGAACACAATATCCGATAAATGACCACCTCGTCCCTGTTTGCAAACGTTCACGCTTTTGACGAAATTTTTAATAACAATTTGGCATAATTGCGGACTAATTTCACTAATCGTGCGTCCAATTGGTTCCTTGATCTCCGGAATGGTCCGTGGATCATTGGCATACACTTTCCCTGTGAGAGAACCCCAAAGAAAGAAGTCCAATGGCGTCAAATCGCACGATCTTAATAGATAACACGAGCATGAAACTTCGTCTGCAATAACTATGGAGTAACAATGCAGAAAATAACAATTTCTATGCGTTGCGCGATCGTGAAATTCTCTATGACTAAATGTCAATACTTCCTGATGCCAGTTGGCAAAGATTAGTGCTCTATGTTCGCCACAAAAAAATGGCGCGCAATTTAAAATGTCAGGTTATTTTAAGGCACCCTTTATCTCAGAAGCTACAGTTAAAATGGCCGGTCAATCGGATGAAAACTGCCCGAATTATGCGTCCTCCCAGTTTCAAAAACGTGATTTCGAAAAAAATGCGTTTAAAGTTTCAAAACTGATTTCGAAGCTATTGTCCACACGACGGAATTGGAGCTCTCATTTGAATTCTGCGGGTACCTACGGAGGCATTTTAATAGTAGGTCTTCGGTTGTTAGGTCGTTGTATATTTTTTGTACGACTGGACTAAATGACTCCAAATTGCTACTTTCACCGTCTAAACTATGTCATGCGTTTCGGAGCGCGCGGAGGCACGTTGGAAAATGAGCTCCAAAAATAGAAGAAAAAAAATCAAATTCGCGTATAATTCTTTTTGTATATCATTTTTGTGATGTTTATACATCATTTAAGCCTATAAAAAAGATCGGTCAAACATTTTTTTTCTACTCAGATGTAATGCTTTAATAATTAGTGATTCTCTGGTCCCACTGGGCGACATATGTTACAGCCATGCGAGGCGAGATGGGACCTTGGGCCCAATTTGTCGCTATCAAACTCAGCTAAGAAAACAAAATGAACTGGAAAAAATGAAACAGCTTGAAGATAAATTACGACGAACAAAGCTCGAGAATAAATAAAAGCTTGAGCACAAAAAGGTTCTTGTATTGACAGTCTTTAAAATCACTTCGCAGTCGCGCGCGAATTCACTCATTTTTATAAATTCTATAGGAGCGATACAAAAAAAATCGGTCCTATATAAATTGTATAGGAGCAATGTAACAAAATTCGGCGCATCATTCGCATCGCTCGTTAATACTTGAATCGAAAGAGGATACCGAATGAAAAGTTCATTTTCATACCGCTTATAGGCTGATTAAACGAGTCCCCTGCTTAGGAAAAAACTTTTCCATAAACTTTCCATCATGCCTTTATTGTCATTGGACAAAATGACTGCTAAAAACGAGTATTTAAAAAAGTTCTTGTTCAGAATTAAGGTGTCTTCTCACTTTAGACGATAAAAAAGGCCAATTTCATGAATTTTTTTGATAGGTTAAAATTATAGATATTAATATAAAAGTTGTTATACTTTATGAATATTCTTTCGAAATACATTAAAACATTGTTTCATGTATTTATGTAACCCAAACAAACTTCAAACGCGTTTTTTCTCGGAACAACGTTTTTCGACGGCTTGTTGATGAAATCTTCGAATCTACTGAACCGATCCTTACGAAACTTTAACCGAATATTCTTTACTACCATAGCTATAGCGGATGACAAGGATTTTTTAAAAATTTTGACGTTTACTATTTTCTTTGCCAAAGACGGTGAAAAACACGTTTTTTGTTTTTTTTCGAAAAATGTCCGCCTTTTGATTATTTTTGCATGTATCAAAAATCGTTTGATTTTTTTGTTTCAGATGATCCATCTTCGAGATTTCATCAACAGCGCAGACCTACAATTTTTTTGGGACAATTTTTTAACTACCATTTTCGTCTATAAACAGTGACTTAAATAAATAAAATATTTTTTTAGTGTATTTATTAAGTGTAACAACATTTATATCAATATCTATAATACAAACCTATCAAAAAATTCATGAAAGGAGCCTTTTTTAGCGTCTAAAGTGAGAAGATCCCCTAAGGATCTCGATTGTTCCCTATCTGAATGTTGTCTGCAGAATTAGAAACTGGTTTATACAGTTTATAACCATTTTGGCAATTATATTTCCTGACCGTCAACGTTTCTTCGTCGCAAACCCGAAGAGCAGCCGAAAAACCAAACTTTTATGCAGTATGCTCATTCCACGAGATCGGAAATTACTCCCTCGTGGCGAATCGTTGAGGGTGAAATAAAAATTCATCGTCCCTCGTTCTTTATCGCGTGCGGTTTTTTGCGCTCTTTATCGCTAAAAGAAAGCCGATAGAGTTACGTCGATGGAATTTTCAAGGGTTGGACGTGGGGGGGCATCGTTGGATGAAACGGAAATGGGAAGGGATCGAGCGGGCAACGATATCGAGAGGCATATGACAGGGGAGTTAAACGGGGATTACAGCTCGCTAAACGCTCCGTCGGGTATACTCGCGACGGGGGTTTATTTCAATCTTGCGGGGGTTGAAGGCACACGCGCCTTACCGTCGTCTCTTACACCCCTCGATCCAATCGGAACGTTCCGGCCCGCCCTATCGCCAATCGTTGCCATGGGCTACATTCATGTATTTATACATATGGGGAATTTCATGCCACCGTAACCATTATTTATTCCCGTAAGCACTGTGGCCATTTAACGTCTGCCCTTCAATCTCTGGGACGAACCTCTTTCGACCTTTTTTTCTTTCAATTTAACTTTTTATCCACTGTCACAGAGCTCAGAGGTAATTGCCATAGAATGTGGAAAAATCTTGCTCGAGTTATTCGCACGCTATCGGATTGGAAATTTGGCGAAATACTCTGTAAGCGATAAGGGAGGAATGCATTTGGGACTATTCAAGGCAGTATTTTTGTCGAGAAATTTGAAAAAACGTTTTTTTGAATATTATTTTTTTCGTAACTACGCTTTTCGGCAACCACGATATCTCGATAATTAATTGGCTGATCGAGCTCAAATTTGGCGTAAATCTCCAGTATTCTGTTTTTCAACTTTGGTAGGAGAATTGAGTGGAAATGATTTTTTTTATATAACTCGGAGAATGGTCAGAAAAATATGAAAAATTGATAATCAAAGTTTAGCATGTACATTTTGTACATTTTTTTGCTGAGCCTGCTGGCAAACTACACTACACGCATACAGATTAAGAATACGTTTGGTTTTTGTCCGATTCATACTACCACCACAGATTAGTCGTCAATTGAGGGCGTTTTCCGTGCAAACGAACATTTTTGTACAAAAATACACGATGATACTTTTTTTTTGTCAATATTCTTGATAGATCAATAAACATGTATATTTTTTAAGTTATTTCTTTAGTTATTCCATTCCAAAAATCACTTCCAAAACAGCTCTCTAGACAACAATACTGCCGTAAGGCGGGATATGCATTTACAACGGTGTAATCATCGATTTCTTTTTTTTCTTCTTTAAACGACAGAACTATATGTGTAGAATATTTCGCCAAAGTTTCAAAGCGAAATTCGAAAAACTTCAAACGTTACAGACGGTTTTTACTATGCCTCACCGCTCGCATTCAGAGCGGGCGTAAACTTCAAACGTGTTTTTCTCAAAAGTGCATTATCGAAATTGGCGTCCCGGATGACTCAAAAGCTATTAAGCCGATTGAGTTGATACTGGGTAGAAATATTGATAATATTGCTACCTTCTACTCGACGAGAATTGTTTTTGAAGAATTGGAAAAAAACGAATTTTTAAATCTAAATGTTACAGAAATGTTGTGTGAAATGTTAATTTTTCTGGTAAATGCGTGGCATTCTCTTAAATATGCTTTTTCTTCATTTTGTTTACTGTCAAATAGAAACAATACATGCTCTAACTGAAGAAATGTCTGAGTGTTTTGCAAATCAAAGCAAATCAACACAGGAGAAGGTTAATTAAAGCTTTATTCCTTGAATCGATTCTATCCTGCCTTTTTTGTTCATCCACGAAGTTCTCTCTACAAACTTCTCACTTAGACGCTAAAAAAAGGCTATTTTTGTGAATTTTTTATCTGTTTATATTATAGATATTGATATGAAAGTTGTTACACTTAATAAATACTCTTTCGAAATACATTTAAAGAAATATATTTATAAGTCACTATTTATAGACGAAAATGGTAGTTAAAAAATTGTCCTAAAAAATTGTAGGTCTGTGCTGTTGATGATGCCTCAGAAATGGATCATGCGAAACAAAAAAATCAAACGGTTTTAGATTCAGTATGTTAATGTCTATAGCGCATATCATACGATTTTTGATATATGCAAAAATGGCGGACATTTTTCAAAAAGACAAAAAAAACGTTTTTTTTCATCGTTTTTGGCAAAAGAAATAGTAAATATCAAAATTTAAAAAAATCCTTGATATGCGCTATAGCTATAGTTGTAAAGAATGTGGTTAAAATTTCATAAGGATCGTTTCAGTAGTTTCGAAGATTTTATCAACAAGGAGCGAAAAACGTCATTTCGAGAAAAATTCGTTTTAAGTTTCTTTGGATCACATAAATACATAAAAAAATGTTTTAATGTATTTCGAAAGTGTAACAACTTTTATATCAATATCTATAATATAAACCTATCAAAAAAAATCTTAAAAATTGCCTTTCTTGGCGTCCAAAGTGAGAAGACCCCTTAATGAAGTGAAAAATCTTAAGAAAAATTGAATTTACGGAAAAAAATGGACTTTGCAGGACGGCAAGCTTCACTATGAACCATTTCGTAGCACTCTTGATATTTTTTCTCGACTTCCTAAAAAAAAAAACAAGTTTCTAAGCGGAGCCGCGTTTGTTTTAGAGATTAAAAATCCTTCATCGTTTCCCTGTATGACTTGCTTCCCAACATCATAACTTTGGGGAAACGACAGCGTGCGATTAGTCCATAGACAATGCTCTCCTATTTCACATCTTAAAGACCATACGAATTACCTCATATCGCTGTCGGGCGTACGCTACACACGCTAATGTTCAAAGAGCAAACGTCAAACACACAGATTTCTCTCGATATCCAGCGTTGTCTAGATTATATCTCTCTCATACTGTATGTGCTCTCGAATCTTCCTTGCAATTTAATTCTCCTCTATACTTAGACGGGACGAATACATATTCGCACCCACGCGCATCGTCTAGTAGCCATGCCATGCCTATGTATGTATTCAGAGAGCACTCGTCCCTTTTCGGCACGTGTATCGAAATGTAAATGTGCAGTATGCGGATTCCCCTCAACATTTCCATATTTCGCCGGTTCACGTACGCGCTCTCGTGAACAATAACACGAAAAGTCGAGAATGGCGATACGCGACGACAATGTTAACCTTTTCTTTTACGGTTATGAGAAACGATACGAGGATTCGGAATTTAGTTTTTTGCTACACGTGAATGTGACATTCGGATGGAATGTTTTCCAATAACCAATGCCGAATTTTTCGATCTTTTTTTTCAATTATTTTCATCTGCTCGAATTGCGGACGAATAGTAATAGAAATCCTTGATTTTCATCGCCTAAACTTGGCCATTTGATTTATCAAGTTTTTAACCCTTACCCTCAACATAACGTAAACATTGAAAATAGTTGACCTTAACATCGGTCACCGTATTCGGTACCTTAACATCGGACCTTAAACCATATTCGTTAACATTCGTTAACAAAAAAAATTGTGGATCATTTACAAATCGAGATATTAAATTCGGTGTCGACTAAAGAAACTCTATTTTAAAGTTTTATTTATTTATATGACGAGTAAGCGCTTCAAAATGGTTTCATTGGAAAAATACTAAACAACAGAGAACTATAACCAGATAACGTAAAGAAAGAAAAAAAACTGTCCATCGTGTTCGTGTCGAAATTAAACCGCAAAAAATGTAAAATTTTATCCAAGGTTAGCGGCAAGAACTTGACGATCGTCGGTTAGAATACTTTATAGTGTACGAGACTGCCCTCAATAGACTCAATCAAAAGTTCAATGACAATGTTCCACCGTCATCACGCTAGTGTTAGGCACGACAACGTTTCAACGTCCCCATATTTTACCGCGTGGTCCCGTGCAAAAATTTGCTGGAAAGTCCCCCGATTCTACCACATCCCTATAAGGATCCAAGTGTATTCCTCGCTATTTCCTGATTGACGTCGTTTGGGAATTTTTCATCTGAAATTTTGAATCGGAATTTGTTGGATCTCGATAGAGAAAAAATATTATTTCGTTATTCCGTATACAAATTTGTTGGGGAGTCCCAAGATGCACCCACATCTCTAGAGGAATTTGTTAGGGATACCGCACATAGGGAGTCGCTCATTGGGATCCAATTGGATTCTGCACTGTTCCCCGATAAACGCCGTTTGAGAATTCTTAAAGGCTTATGCCACTCTAGAGGCCGAAAATAGGCTTTCTGGAGATTTTTTTTTAGAAAAACTACAAAATAAATCGAGATTACAAAAATACATATCAGTGACTGTGTACAATAATTTTTTGAAGCGATTAATTTCAAAATGGTGGCTGCCCAGCGTTTACCTCAAATTTTTTAAGTTGGCCAGAAACACAACTCACAAGGAACATCCCTCAGGTGACACCCTTCGATTTTGTTGAAATTTGGATATGTTATAAAGCACCGAAAAGTAAGCGATACGTTTTTTTTTCCGCGGAAAAACGGTTTTAAGGGGTGAAACGAACCCTCGAAAATAGGGGTGTTTTTCGTTTTTCGTCGATAACGTTATCGTTCTCATCTCCAATGTATAGTGCACAAAAAAATAAACATTGTTGCAATTTGAAATTTCTTAATATCTCGTACCGTTAAAACCTTATCGACGAAAAACGAAAAACATCCCCATTTTTGAGGGTGCATTTTAGCCCTTGAGACCGTTTTTCCGCCGATAAAAAAAATACGTATCGCTTACTTATCGGTGCTTTATAACATATTCAAATTTCAACAAAATCGAAGGGTGTCATCTGAGGGATGTTCCTTGTCACACAATTTTCAACCGATTCACTTGAAATGTTGAATATATCTTCAAAAATACTTTATCTATGGAAGTACGTAGGATTTTTTTTTATGTTGCATAGTTCATTTGTTATTAACAATTATCTGACCAACTTGTTCACTTTCCAAAAATTTGCCTAAAAAATCGTCAGATAATTGTTAATAACAAATGAACTATGCAATATAAAAAAAAATCCTACGTGCTTCCATAGACAATGTATTTTTCAAGATATATTCAACATTTCAAGTGAATCGGTTGAAAATTGTCTGAGTTATGTTTCCGGCCAACTTAAAAAATGCAGTTTTGAGATAAACGTTGCACAGCCGCCATTTTGAAATCAATCGCTTCAAAAAAATTAGTGTATACAGTCACTGATATGTATGATAAATACCCTTTTTTGTAATCTCGATTTATTTTGTAGTTTTCTGAAAACAAGTCCCCAAAAAGCCACGAGAAAAAAATCGGCGTGTTGAAACATAACCTGCACGCTTCGTGGGCGTGTTCGTGTGTGGTGATATTTTGTCAAAGTGCAGTAAAACAAATAACAAACGATAATTAAAGTGGATTTTCAGTGATGTGATTCAAATCGATTTTTAAGATATACTCTTTTAAGTGATTTATACTTTTTAAAGATCCAATTATTTTTTATATCTATATATGTTGTTTGGAAAATTCAACGTACTGAATACAATGAGATCCATCAACAACCGTATTGGATTCTCTTCAATAATGTGGGATCCTTTAGGACTCAAATTAGATTCGTACATTGGATTCCAATGGCGAATCCTGATTAGAATCCAATGTATGCACGTGACGTTTTAGTCCAGGGATCCAATGCGATGACCCATTGGATCTCTATCAGGAAGTAGGGGAATCCAATTGGGATCCCTACAACAATTTCTGCACGGGTAGGGACCACATTGTTTTCACACTATTGTGACACAAGACCTACACTAACGATGTAGAATTTATTGGTGTGCCTCCGATGCAACACATTTACGTGAACTTTCATGTGGTTCGATTAATTGGAGTATTGTGGGTATGATTTTCGTACACGATATACACGTATGGCCGAAGAATCTCGGGGGGAGAGAGGGGGGCGGATGAGTACCGGAGCAAACCAGCCCCGGGCAAATTTTGCACTCCCTCAAGGCCAGCTCCGCGACATTTGATCGCGGGGTTGGTGTTTCCAGCGGCAAAACGTTGACCCCAGGCGTCAGCAGTAGCGAGGGACCCTCCATCGTCGCGGATTGATTTTATATATCCCCGCTGTGCAGAAACTGCTCTGCTTTTCGAATTTTCATTCGGGTACCAGGAGGGGTGTGTGCAGTTGACACCTCGACTCACCACCACCGGCAATCATTTTCTCTCTGCCTCTCTCTCCCTCTCTCTCTCTCTCTCTCTCTTTCTCTCTCTTTCTCTCTCTCGTATAGTGTATGCCTAAATGTTAAAGTATGTACGTGTGTACACGAGATTCTGGTCCTTTCGTTTCTAGGCCGCAGAAACGTGTCCAATTTAAGCGAGGACACGATACTGCTGATCCGATTCAGTTTTTCAAATGAAACTTCGCGAGCGGCAGAGAAAGGAGGAAACTAAATTTTAGAATGGGAGACAAGGATGACAAAGACGACGCTCAGGCAATATCAGTGATAAATGACATGTGAACAACATGGTTCTATTCAACGGTAGTGCGTAACAATTCCAATTGGATTTCGATCAAAATGATGAAACATTTTCGATCTACATCTCGTGCAGAAATTTTCGTAAGGATTCAATTGGATTCCCATACTTGTCCCTACTTCCCGATAGGAATCCAATATATCATCGCATTGGACTCTTATGTATACTAAAACGTCACGCTTGTATATTGGATTCTCATCGGGATTCCCCATTGGAATGTACGAATCCAACTTGAATCCTAAAGGATTCCCACATTATCGAACAGAATCCCATGCGATTCTTGGTGATCTCATCGCATTTTGTACGTTGAATTTCCTAAACTAAATATGTAGATATAGAAAATGAGAGGGTCTTAAAAAAAGTATAAAACTTATCTCAAAAAAGTATAAATCGCTTATATAAGTATTTCTCAGGCATAAATTTGAATCACATTACTGAAAATCCATTGTAATTATCGTTTGTTATTTATTTTACTGCGCTTTGATTATTATTATTTTATTATTATTACCGAATTTGTTTATTATTATTACCACACACGCCATTCAACGGCGCCGAGTTTTTTTCGTGACTTTTAACTTTTTTTTATTCGTACGTGGAGAGAATTCTGAAACGGCGTTCATCGACAAATAGTCCAAAATTCAATGGGATCCTAATAAGAAATCGAGATGTGCGGTGTCCATAACAAATCCCTATAGAGATGTGGGTGCATCTTGGGACTCCCCATCAAATTTGTACACAGGATCACGGATGCCTGTTTTTTTTTTTGGAAGATCCACCAAATTCCCGTCGAGAATTGAAAAAAAATTGGCTCAGTAAAAAATCGGGAAATAGCGCCGAATTCACTTGGATGCCAATATGGACCCCCTATCAAATCCCCATAGGCATGTGGTACTGACAAATTCACTCCACACTTTTCCTTTTTTCAAATCCCGACAAATAACGTTGTTGATGTCTTATATTCTATAAATAAACTTTTTCACCAAATAAGTTCAATATTCGTTTCATAACATACCTTTTTCCAAATACCATATAAATAATCCAATAGGCTAACAAAAATTCGGAAAAAACAACCTTTTTCGGCCCATCACTTATCATGTATATAAGCTCATCATTGTCATTCTCAAACCGTGGAAAAGATAGATTGCCTCCGCATTTTTCGAAACATGAAACAGAAAGATGGCGGTATCTCTCGCGGATAAAGAAACGAGATTGAGAGAGAAATTGAGATAGGCGCCTGCAAACGCTTCACAAATCTTTTTCTTCTCTAGTGTTAATTGAGGGTTCTGTGCGGCAACGTAATGAAAAATTTCGGTACGTGCTAAGAATCTCGAGTATACCACGGAAATTTGGAGCTTCGCTTTTGGCCTCGCTGCTTTTCTACCGCTGATGCACGGGGGGGGGGGGCGCTGATTGATTGTCCCGTCAGACGCAGGCACAGAGAGCAACGTAGTAAACCATCAGCAGTAACTAAGTGCTTGGTATAGTTATAGCCCACCTCCGTACATACAAGGAACCACTTCTTGCACTGCGTCCGTATTTTCTACACACACACACATATATATATATATAGGGAGCAAATAAGAAAACGTAACCGCTGGTGTGAAAAAACATCAAGATAAATCCATTTGCATACGTAACAGACCCTGAAGAAAATAATTCACCCTTGACTACTGTTCATACGCACTGAGATACATCTCTCGTCTACTTCTCGATTAAAGTACTTGAACGTCCGAACTTACTTATTTCACGAAATTAGGAACCGTTGAATGATTTACTAATGCATCTTTACGGGCAGTGATTTTTCAAACATAGAGGTGTCCAATGCAAGCTTAACTTCGATGCTTTCTAATTAAACTTCCTCATTAATGTTTCGAATTCTAATTATACTCAATTCGTTATGGGACATTGTTAATTTAGTTACAGTCCATATTTCTCGCAGATATACAAACGGCAGTCAGTGATTTTAACCCTTAATCCGTGAACCTGGGTCGTTTTCGTCCTGCCCAAAATCATTTTCTTCGCAGGTTGCTTAATATTCAATTAAAAAAAAATAATAATAAAAATAAGGAAGAAAAAAACCTATTTTCCCTTGAGAAGTACGGCCTAAAGACTAACCATGATTTTTCTTAGATTTTTTTCATTGACAATTGTTGGTTTGGTATTGCAAAAACGAAAACGACCGGGGCTCACGGGATTAAGGTGCCTTAAATACCTTCACGGATTGAGGATTAGTTTTCCGGCCGATTTCACAATCTCCCTCCACGAACGGCAAAACAATCTAGATTTTAAGTTTCTTTTTTTTCATGAACGAGATAGAGAAACTTGTCAAAACCTAAGAGTTAAACTTTGATTGAGAACATGTGTGTAAAAAAGTCTGTGTCCCTACAGACTCCCGTGAAACGCTCGATCCTCTTCAAGCGAACAGCGTGAGTATCGTAAGCACAGCTTCGCTGTTGGTAAGTCGCTATATAGCTGTTCAAATGCCGATTTAGCGTTCGGTAAAGGTAGACGGGAGAACATAATTAGGTAGTGTTTAGTCGATAGGATTGCCGAAAGAACGGAAGAGTTTCCTTTGCGTTTTTTCCTGTATAGAAAAGGTGATACAGCTGAATGAAATGTCTTGATGAATGCGCGCATCCCATGCTTGTCCATTTCGCACGTTCACCAAATGTCAAAGAGGGCTCAATGGGCCATCGCTTGATGCCTCCTCTCATTGTGCATAAGAGACCTAAATATCGACATTCGCAGTACAATTGCAAATGGAATGGGTAATCCGACCGCATAGATCGTGTGGACTAGTCATAATGACATCTGAAACGCGTTATAGAGTAAGCGAGCGAGTGGGTAATCGTTAAACGATTGGCTGCAGCCGCGACACCCTCTCGTGCTGTTTCAGAAGATCCTCATCGCACTCCCACTTTCTCTACCTTCCCAGCTCCGCGACACCATTACCAACAACGTCGACGGTGGGCACGACGACGCCGACGCCGCTTCAGCCACCTCCGCGAAGCGGCGTTCACCGTTTAACCCACCCCTCGTATACGGACAGCAAGCCAGCACCAAACTAACCCCTTTCGTGAAAGCTCGAAGCTGGTTGTGCGAAGCTTGACGACGCCGGAGCGGAGAACCGCGTGTTTCCGTCGTTGCTCTATCGCACTCCTCCTCCCCCCCCCTGGTGCCGCCATCTGGCGCCGTTTAATAAAAGACGATCGATTATGACGTCGGCCTCAGAACTGTACTCGTCCGAAAAGGAGGATGCTGGTTCGCGTCGCTGACTCTCGGCTAGTGAGGATATACACTCACCAATCTCACCCATAACGTGAGACGAATACCGACAGGGCAATGTATTTTACCCGTAAAAAATTCACACTCTTACGTTTTCAAGATTTTTTTTGCCTTTTTCGAGAGACTTACTTTCGGTGGCTCAATCAACCCGCACTGGGGAGACTTCAGTCAATGCTACTTCCACTAAACTCACAGGAGAATGATTTTTCTTGTAAAATCTTACCAAGTTCCATCATTTGAGGCGGTCCGTTTCCGTCAGGAAGTTGGGTTGCCTACGATGAGGATGTATCTCGCACTTGGTGACTTTACGTTCTGCCCTGCCATTGCAAATTCGATTATGAGTAGGTTTCTTTAGGTGGAAGACTCGTGGATCACAGAAACGGAACGAGGAAGTGATGAGTCGATTTGAGGTAACGTCTGGACTTTGCTCGAATTGCAACGGACTTAATCCGATTACCAATGCCAATATCCGAGTGGAAAGCGTAACTCATTACCGCCTAGCTGCAAGCTAGTAACGTTATGTTTCGAATCGCCATTTGCTAGCCGTTTCAGCTATTGACTATCCAGCCTTGTAACGCTTTGATCCTCTAGTGACTGAATACAAAAAATTAGATGGTGACTAGATAGAAAGATAAATCTCAGGGCTGTATAATATTTCTGACACCGACAGAGATGGGCCCGCGGTCGGTGTGCGGGCTCGGCGGTCACTAAAGTTAAACAGCATTGGAGGCTGCCAACACTTGGAGCGGTGACTGCTTGTCCGTGCACTGGTTTGCGCGTCAATCTCTGAGTGGGAGGCAGTTTGTCTGCGTTTCTGATGGTAATACAACTGAAACTCAGCCAAATATAGCCGCCTGTATCGACCTAGGTTTTCCGCAGTTTCCCTGGGCCCTCGTGCAAATGCGATACAGTAGTGCATTAGGAAAGGGTGGCTGCGGTGAACACTCTGGGGGACTCTGGAAGGAATGTAGGGAACTGTGGAAGGATTTTGAATGGAAGGAATGAAGGAGGGGATGGCAAAAGGGGAAGGACCCCGTACCTCTGAGGAATACATATATAAAAAAAATATATTTCTGACCTAGCCATGACCTAGTTTTTTCGGCTATCGACTGGGAACAAAAAATTAGGTGTGGACTGGATTTAAAAAAAATTGCGGCTATATGTATATTGTTTCGTGATTTTTGTGGCACATTATTTACATCATTGGACCCTTTTACGATATTATTCGTTGTTCATTAATTACGGTTATGATATTTGCGCTGTAAAAATATTAATGGTTCAATTTCGAATTATCTCAGACAAACGCTTACGGCCTAACGTAGTTCCGATCCCGGGATCTCTTGGCGATGAGTTGTGACGTTGTCCACTGAACCAGTTCTACTTTTTCAATTTCTGAATTTTTGTATCGTCTACATATGTCACACTACACAATGTTAGATTATTGAAAAATGAGGGGCTTGAAAAATGTAAATAACATTATCGGATCAATTACTCAATTGCCTTCGCATTGAGAGCGATAATCGCATAGAATCACATCATCTTCAATTGTATTTGTCCGATCATTTATTTCGTCTAGTGCGGCCGCAGTTGGTAAGTGTTGGCTAGGTCATCGCAAGACACCGCCTTGAGGATTTTTTTCATTCGCAACGTCATCTGTAACTCAAGTTGCTTAGCCAACCATGCTTAGCCAACTCAACATAACTCAAGTTGCTTAGCCAACCATGCTTAGCCAACCAATCGCTCGATGGAACTACACATAGTCGCATAGCCACACTGAGAAAAAAAAACCAATTAAATTTTAAAAAATATATTGGTTGATTTAAATAAATGTCTGATCGCGGAGTGCCACCGATATATGAGATTGTTACAATACTATAAAATATAGGAAAATGTGTTTAATTCAAATAACATATCATTTTATTTGAAAATCTCTTCTGTTCTCTAAATATGTACATTATCCTTCGGATAAAATTATATTCTATTGAAATCATTCTATATACAATCTGTAGATGTATGAATGAAATGAATAAATAAGCGGTTGCTACAACATTTTTTATTCCGTACAAAAATATAATAAATTGAATGAATTATTTCTTTACCACATCGAAACGTGGTAAATAAAAAGTGAGCATTAGAATGATCATCCACAATAATGGTGGAGAGAATATCAGATATTCAACTGATAAGAACAGATACTACACTTTGATCTCAGGCCAAGAAGCGATAGTCTTTAGAGTTTCTCCGGTGTTTAAGTAGATTTTCGGTTCGCGCTACGCTCACGAGAAACGAGCGCGCGTGCGGCTTCTAGCGGTTACTCCAAGAACTACGGGTTTCCTCACACCTATAATTTCGGTGGCGCTCGGCCATGATTTGATTGAATTTTGTCAATCAAATGTGCAAGAAACAAATTTTATTTTCGCATAATTTTTTAACCATTTCAGACATTTGCTCAATATTTTTTAATCAAAAGCAAATATTAATATTTTAACGAATAATGTACTTGAAAATCAATATCGGATATGATGAAAAAAATAAAATGACATATTTACTCAATAGAAATATAATCTGAATCAAACGAGCGAAATTCAATTTTTCTTGTGTACTCGAATCAACAATATTCATGTTATAAATTGAAACGCTTTTTTGTTCGTTGCAGAAAAGGCATTCAAAACTATACAATTTGTTCGCGTCAATTTTTTAGATAGTTTCAATAATATATTGTTCTCGGCTAACAATATATCTTTTGAATGAAAAAAAAAACTTTTAATTTTATCATGTTATTAAAGTCAATAGCGTTTTGTTTGGACTAATAAATCCGATTATTTAAACCAACAATTTTACAATTGAATCAACGAAATTTCATTCAATAACACCAATGATATTGGATCAATTATTTTTTTCCTTAGTGCACACTTTATCATTTGTGACCAAGATCTGCTGGGCAGTGACTAGCCAAGGGCTAGATAACAATACATTCACAATATTACTAACTCATCACGAGCCAACCATTGGTCAGTTCGTATGAGCTCAATTGGGCGAGCCAGTTACTAGGTCGTAACTCACACGGGCTAGCACAATTTCTACTCGGGTAGGGACATTGTTTAGTAGCAAAAGTTAAAGATGCTTAGCGATAGGATGGCAAAGCGAGAAATTCAATGAAAGACTGTCCACTGATACGTTATTGTAATCCGAAATAACTGATTGTCGACACTTGGTTTAACAGAGCGTTCTTCTTGTACCTTTTGGCGTCTAGAGGGAGCACAGCGTTGCACCGGGGGTAGCGGATTGTATGACTATGAGTTGTTATCATCCATCCTCCAGATCGTTTAATAAAAGACGATCGATTATGACGTCAAACTCAGAAGCTAGCCCCTTGACGCTGGGGGTACACCGGAGTTTCGTTGAGAGGAAGAGGCGAAGCGAAGGCTGCGAGTGAAATGGAGTTGGAGGGTCGAATGTACATATATATTTCTGCATATATATGTATAAATATATCGTTCTTCACGACGTATATAGCGCCGAGTCGGAGCCCCGCAAAGCGCTTGGAGCAGTTTTCTGGATCAAACATGGAAGAAGAAAAAAACTTCGCACACCTATTTGCCGGCGTCCTCCACCGCAGAGCACGAGAGCACGTACGAATTCACGAGGATGAAAATGAAAAACTTCTTGAAATTCTCATGTTAATACTCTTCCTATCGAGCAAAAAAGGGCACTTGGAAATTTATATACCTATATATATTTCCATATATTTATCGCGGCCATAATCCAAGCTGGCTTCAACCGTATAAAAGGAGCAACCATTGGATTATTGCTCCTATCCGGAAATATGGAAAATCGAAGAAAAGGGAAGATGAAGAGAAGAGGCGTCTCTCCAGATTCAAGGAGAGGTTCCCCACGTACCTCAAAAGCGTTGGCGTAGACAGGCGGGAGCCTCCTCAAGAAATCTCAGTCCCCCCCACCCAATGAAAAAAATTAATCCAAAAGAATTAAATTCAAATAATCGATTAATTTTATTTGAATTTCACCCAAACAAGGACAAAGAAATAATTCGATAAAACGCGAACAATTTCCTTCGTCGTAATTTCGTAATTTCTATCGAAGGTAGCTATTTCATTGCGTAAATTAAATAGATATTCAAATTTCGCAATTAAGTTAAGGAATCATGACAGGGCAAAATTTTCAAAAAATCGGTTTTGTGCATTATCCGATAGAATAGACGGTTATAAACATGATGCTCAATTTTTGGGGCGGAATTCGAATTATTCCGGTTGCTACAGCCTTTATCAGAAAAAGGGATTCGAACAGCTGCGTGAGACCTGGCGCGAACGGACACAACATTCTTCACGCCATAAATTCGATACTTTTTTTCGAACTGCCGCCATTTTGTCAATTTTGATTCTTTAAAAACCTCCATAGCAAGATAGCGGTTTAATACTGATTAATAATCTTTTTACAAATTTTGTTTCACAAATTTATGGCCACAACCGTGTACACCGCGAGGACTCATTTTTTTCGAAGACATTTTCAACCGTTAAAAAAAATGTGAACAAAATTAAATTTGTTTTCGAAAATCAGCTATTTGTCGACCCGTTACACTGTGATGATCCCTTACCTGTGGGCAAAAGCAATACATTACATTTGATGGCCAAGATCAACATTTACCACCAAGGAAAAGATAATATCATCGTCAATCCAAAACGCCAATTTAAGAATCTACCGTTAGGTCATACAGCTGGCGCATTTTTTAAATCGAATATGAAGAACGGAAAGGATTACATCAATAATTGTTTTTAAATCGTCACAACAGATACGTCAGCCTTAGAAACTGAAGCGATGGTCATGAAAAACATACTTTCATTTCAAAAAGATGAAATAAATGCTGGAAATTTGAGAAAGCATATTTAAAAGGTGAGAAAGCATATTTAAAAGGTGTGAAAGGCCCTAACTTATATAAACTTTTCCATGCAGCAATAGTACTCCCAGTGAACTCCGCCGGCTGTGAGAAGAATTTTTCTGCCATGAAGCGGATAAGTACGTGACTTAGAAGCACAATGCTTCGAGAACGATTCTTTCATATGTCACTGCTGAACATAGGGAATGACATTGTCAAAAAAAGTCTAACGCAAACAGTTTTGGGGCGATTGGCCGAAAAAATATCGAAAACTTATCTGATTGAGTGCCTACTGAAAGTGAAGTTTGAAGACTGGTAACTGGATTAAAGAATGATGAAAAATTAGTTGATTGCATTTGAAGGTATTGCAAGTGTTGGATATTAACGTTGAGTGAAGCTTCATATTTTATGTGTGTTACGTGATTATCGACTATTATACATATCTTCTTAAAACAAAAGATGATTGCGAACAAAACCACTTTTTTGTCAGAACCTCATACCCCACTCAGAAAAAATACTGGCTTCGGCGATGCCCAAATGGCAATCGCGTTTCGTTTTCCTTCTAAGGACATTTTCAAGACAGCCAGTCAATGGCGACCTTAAGGTATTCCTTTCGCGGAGGCCCGTATTTTGTGGGGGCATAAGCAGGGCCCTTCTGAATCATTGATAAAAGACAATGGCGCTTAGTAAACCAGAATTTAAAAAATCGCTCAAATTTAGTAGATTTACACATGTTTACATTTTCTCTAAAAAGTCGCGGCTACGAAAATTCTTCCGCTATTCACATTTGTCTAAGTTTTATCATAAATATTTTCGTCAACCATTCGGTGATCCCCTATTTTTATTATCGTTACGGAATCTTTAGAATTATTTGCACGCCTTGATTTATAGCAGGAATCTAAAGTTATTTAGTTTATAAATTATTAGACAGAAATGTGGCCAGGTGTCATCTCCATAAACCGTCGTATAAATGAGATGATTTTTAGAGTCGTAATTTTTCGTTCAGGCCTTATATATACTTGTAATGGTTGGAAAAATGGAACATTTTTTATTGCATATTCTTTAAGTACAATATCTCAAGAATATTCTCCCCAAATTTCATAAAGATCGGAGCATCAGATTCGCAGTTATAGGTATTTCAACACAGCTATAGGTTTGTCAACGTATTACGCTTGCCGAGCAGCAAGCGCAAGCAGCCGCAAGAGAAGAAAGAATGGCGCGTAAGCAGTATCAAATGAACGTCTTAGAGGCTGCAGAGGATGCAGAAGGATTACAGTATGGCCCTGTAATCGACGACTCCATGTTAGTATGAATAAATTAACTTTATATGTAAAAGAAACATACTTGATTCTTAAACGCGATTATCTCAGAATCGCCTTTTGTGAGAAACACCTTTGCGGTGGACACGATTACTAAAAAAATTATTAACCCGATCCATACCAAATTTATACTACTGATTTATTAACATAATAGCTAGGGCCTGGATAAAGGATTTTGAATTTTGTTGAAAAAAAAAGTAACGAAAAAAACCGAAAATTTAGCACTTCAAAAAATGATTTTTTTGTAAAAATTATCGTCATTTTTTTTTAATCAAAATTTTTACAAATCCTTCATCCAGGCCCAAGCCAATACAATATACTAATGAAATCTTTTTCAAATTCTGATTCTAGATTAACCGTTCTCGAGTTATCATGTCCACCGCAACTGACGCTCAAAAGAAGGCGCTCCTGGAAGACAGGTGGAGTTCCGCCATTTTGAAAAAAAATTGAATAAAAAAATTTGTACAAGTACATGAAAGTATGTACTAACCGACGTTGTTCCCAGTTTTTCAATAACCATTTATTGTCCCGTCGAAAAAAAATCTACAAGTGTTTATGAGGCCTTAACAGTTCGGCAACTTGGCTTGAATTGTTAGCAGCATACTGGGATGTATGTCTTACTTCATTTTAGACGAAAATCAGTTAATTGTTAAATATTCGGCTTCGTGAAAGCAAGACCTTAACGAAATTGTGAATCTTTGATTGCTGATTTGTTGCAAATTGGTGATTGTGTGGCTCACGAGGTGGCTCGGTTGTAACTGAAATACCTCAAAGATGCCGTGCGTCTCAAACGAAGAGCCGATATGGGCCCCATCGGCCAATGGAGAAAGAGATGAAGCACGCTGACTCTTAGCGGCACAAAACAGCTCACCATAGTGATTAAAGTTTATCCACAAAGGAGAAGACTGCGGTACATCCCTATATATGTATACAATACCGTAGCCTTGTGCTCTCTCGCGTTAGAGCGGGGTATTGTATATTCATGGTTTCTTAGCTACCGCCTTTGGAGCCAAGTATGCTTAGTCGAAGGGCTGGCGGGGTAGAAGGCAGGGGGCTTACGTCTCTCAAAGTAAAATCCATAATGGATGAAGGTCTGCATGAAGGAGTGAGGAAGGCGCGAGGAAGAGAGAAATAGAGAGAGAGAGAGAGAGAGAGAGAGAGAGAGAGAGAGTGAGGGGGAGCGGGCAAGTGAAAAGCGCGAGTTGGCGTTGGCTATATGACTCTTGTAGTGGCTTCGAGTTTTGGCTGAAGCTGCAAGATATTGCCGCGACGTTATATTCATGTTATGCCCTGCAGCAGGCAGCCTTTGTTTTTAATATCTACGGAGTTTTTGGATCATAACGCCACCAAGTTTTGGAATCATATACCGATTTGTTCAGTCAGAATATACATACGTATGCATATACATGAAGTGTTATAGATTCAAGCTTACTTGAGCTTGCGGAATTTTTCTTTCCTAGTGCATAAATTGTAATCTTCAATTGTATCGTATATTAAAAAGTTTGGGTGACCGTCGGCCGTTGATTTCATTGCCAACAGTCACAATCAAATGAGTCGACCATGGATCAAGAGACGCGGCAACGTATCGACGCCAAGTAATAAAAAAAATAATTAATCCGTACGCCATTACAATCAACGAAAGTCTATCGAAAATTATTACTTTTTGAGGGGTTTGCGTAAGGTTGGAATTTCAAGAATGAGATTTTCGTTGCACTGTTTACAGCCTAAGGTCTTAACTTTAATTGGCGACAAAGATTTTGTGGAAATTAAAAAAATTGACCGAGTTATGACGACTTTTGGGAAGGATCAGCCCACTGCGTTGAGGCGAACTACCCCTGCTGCGTTTACACATTTTGGTTTTGCGCTTTTTTCGAAACTATGTTCCACGAAATTGCGTAAGGCGTATCTCAAAATCGATTCGTCCCATTCACTTTGAGGGAGGACACCACTGCGACGGATGCAAAATCGATTTTTTTGCATTTTCTTAAAGTTTTTATTTTCTCAACAGATTCAAGAGTACGTGGTAAAGTGTGCAAGTTGAAACATTGAAAATTGACCAAGTTACAGACGATTTAGTAAGAACAGCTAACGCAATTATTTACGTATATTAAAATTTACAATCACGTTTTTCTTAAAACAAGTTTCTCGACCTGGCCGGAATCGTAACTCTAGCTACAATTGTTCCATTTTCAGTTTGAATAGAAAAAACAAAATTTCCGTAATTGCTGTAGCTATTATTGCAAATAGCCGTTTTTTCTATTTAGCATTTCTGAAGCCCCCGAATATAAGTAAAAATTTCGCCAAAATTATATGTTTTTTGAATACCCGCCATTTTATTCTTATTTTTTCGAAAAACGGCTGCATACAACGAGAAATACATTTACATGGATGATAACAAAAAATAATTTTTATTTTTCCGACCACCCATTGTCAAGATATCGAGCCGGTCGTTGGACCACATCTTTTATACAGAGGCTCTACAATACTTCACTACCGTTGATAATTTTTTATCTTTTAAAATAAACATTTACACGGAATAAGTTCAATGTATGCTTAATAACATACTTTTTTCCAAGTCCCAGATAAATAATAACGCAAACGAAAAAAAATTGGAATAAACGATTTCCGTTCCAAACGGATAATTCCACTATTAAATTCACACAGAGCATAGTTTATAATATTTTTTATCGCATGACCAGATGATTTTTTAATATGTTTATCCCTTTTTCAACAACAATTAATTAAAGTTGTTTTTTAAATCGAAAACCGAACGTTTTTCTCCACCTTACCAATTTCTTAATTTTCAAAATGTCACAAAAAATCCGGTCATACCAAAGTGCTATTATCATGCTCAAAGTACGTTTTGTTATTTTCCATTTCAGATCACCCTAGATGCCAAAACTACCTACACCAATTGCCCATGCAGGAACAGCAGCACTTTGCCTAAACAATAAAAACTTAATTGTTTATTCATATTAAATTTAAAAAAAAACTCATTCTTGGCAAAACTATGTATTAATATTGTGTATAAAATCCCGATCTTATCATTCCAATCTTCTAGCAAAAAAAATATGACGTCCGACTTTTTTTGGCCCCAATATCCGTTAGCTGTGCTTAGTACATTTTTCCTGCGGAATTTTCCACACACGGCAAAAAGTTGAGGCAGCCCGATACAATACGACAGAACTGTCGATATTCATTTTGCGAACAGACCCACGCTCCTACGTATATGCAGGTGAAAACACATTTAATTTTATAAACCCTATGAATACAATAACGATATAATTTTCTGCTGATCGCATATTATAAAAAGTATCGCCATATCCAAGGACCCAATTAATAACTCCGTTCATCGAGTGCTCGAAGAAAGTATCCGCAAGTAAAGTGACCGTGGAAAATATTGGAGTATCGAATCGAAGACTCTCGTAAAGTGAGGGCACATTGGAAATGCAATACGACGGCAAACTGCGATATAACGTCTGCTAATGGCAACAAATTGATCTGACTGATGGAATCCCGAAACTCTATATCCTTCGACATATAGATCTATACACACATGCTTATATACATATACATATGTATAAGGAAGACGTATGCACAAGCGCAGTGAAACACAAACCTCCATAATGGGCGATCTGTCTAACGTATGTCAGTTTCAGATCCGTGGGAAATCCGGGGTCTGCCCACAAGATTGACCAGCCGACCGACCAGAGCACGCTCACACGTGTATATCTATATGTAAGTATACATTGGGGTTTACTATACGAAGATACTCTTAGGCATCCCTGCACATGGGTGCTGGCCTTGATTTCCCTGCTGTGATAACTGAACCTACATAAATATCTTCGCAATCGAGTGCGCGGTGATTCATCCTGAAATTTCACCCTGCGAGGGCCACGTACCACATTTGATCATAGGAGAGCCTGCCATAAGATGGGACACCACTGTGACGACTAAAAGTAATCGATTTTTTACATTTCCTCAAGTCTACGTCTTCAATGATATGTTAAAAAAATGTCAAGCTAAAATATTGAAAATCGACCAAATTACAGACGATTTGATGAGAGCAGGTATCGCAACGATTTACGTATATATATACTAACAAGGAAAGGTTGCGCGGTCGATCTCTCCGATTGCGATGAAATTTGGCTTACTTGTAGAATGGGTAAAAATAGGCGACACGTATTTTTTTTATATCTGCGGAACCCGATTTTTAAGGGTAAAAACGCACCCTCGAAAATTGGGGTGTTTTTCGTTTTTCGTCGATAACGTTTTAACGGTATGAGATACGAAAAAATTCATATTGCAACAATGTTTATTTTTTCGTGTACTATATATTGGAGATGAGATCGATAACGTTATCGACGAAAAAAGAAAAACACCCCTATTTTCGAGGGTGCGTTTTACCCCTTAAAAATCGGGTTCCGCAGATATAAAAAAATACGTGTCGCCTATTTTTTCTCATTCTACAAGCATGTCAAATTTCATCGAAATCGAAGAGATCGACCTCGCAATCTTTCCTTGTAAGACTCTCAAACGCGTTTTTCTCGAAACGACGTTCTGGAGACCTGGCCGGAATCATAAGTCTAACCATGAAGGTCCGATTTTCAAATTAAAAAACCAAAATTTCCGCCATTGCAATTTCGTTGTACGTAACCGTTTTTTTTTTAATTTCGTATTTTTTAAACCCCTAAATATGAGTAACGATTTCGCAAAAATCACACTTTTTAACACTTGCCAGAACTTCGATTATATAGATTATAAAACATTTTTTTCAAACCAACTATTCTGATCCGAGCGTTGGACTACATTTTTTATACAGATGCTCTATTATACCTCAATAACGTTGTTAATTTTTAATTTTTCAAAATAAAAACCTACACGAAATAAGTTCAATCTATGTTGAATAACATAATTTTTTTTCCAAATCCCAAATAAATAATCTAGTAGACAAAAAAAATCGAACAAAACGACCTTTTTCTCCTGATCGTTTTCTCCCTAATTCACGCCACTATTGCATTTACATAGAACCAGGCTGAGCTTCGTGCTTCGTTGAAATGACGCGGGACAACTTTTATTTTTTACGATGTAAGTGTAAATAAAATTCCTGAAGGTGACGAATACTCAAGCCCGGAAATATTTGCATTGTTCCTCCCTAATAGTTTTTTTAAAGCAGGTATCACCTGCTTTGAAATGTTAGAACAAAAGAAATAGAAAAAATCTGAGAACGACAAGAAAAATATTGAGTTAGGATAAATTTCGTCTCAACACTGCGTTAAAATGAAATAAGGATATCACACAGATTATTTCCAAGTAATTCGTTTTATTCGGACTGTGAATTAAAAACATCTGGGGTTAAAGATAACAAAAGCAGGAACATCAAATTAACTCGAGAGTCTCAGTTCTTTTCTCAGTCCCGGTATATCCGTTTATATTTCTCTACCAGAACAAAGATTGCCGGCAAAAGTAAACGTCCTCTTTGCAAAAATCGCCGTTGGATTCCGGCAATATCCGACGAAGCGGAGCTCCCGGAATGAGAAACGTGCGCGGTTTTCTCGAATTATAAGGGTTGCTATCGCTCCGAGACTGAGTGGATTTTCCGTCTCGCTTTCACCCGGATAACAGATCCTCCCCCGTTTGTTGGAACTGACGTTCCATTTAATGGCAAATAGCGGACAAAGTGCGGCCACTATTTTATTCCTGGTATTATATTCGGTCACGTTTAATAAGCGAGCGAGGTTGTATTTTTTTTTCTTTTACTGTCGATATCGGGCTGTAATCACACCTAAATAAATTGGAAAAACGGAAACTTCTCCCAAACTTAATATTGGCAAATTTAAAAACTAAATTCGGCAATATTGAAAATTTAATTTGGTAATAAATAAATGTTGTGGTATTTAAATTTGAGTTTGTTTAAATACAAATCCGAATACGAAAAAAGTCCAACCCAAAAACCCAAATAAACCCAAAATTAATCCACGTTCAAAACAAAAGAAGAGAACATTTTGACACTTATTTTCATGAAAAAAATTACTTGCAAGTCTTGTATTGTCGATGAAAATTCAATTAATTCCAAAAAGTCTCAACCGGACAATTCTGTACAATTAATCACGTCGTTATAATATGCTATAACGAAATTGACGGAAATTCAATAATGTGGTAAGTGGGTAATAACGTGTAATAGATTTTCTGAATTTGGCAAGCTTCCAAACTCTCAAACGAGCTAAAACGCTTCATGAATGCGATATCGTTCAGTTTAATTGCCGCATTGTCGCGGCTCCGGAAACATTACCAGTTATATATATATAGGGGGTTGACTTCTACAGTTTTTATTTCGTATATATATATATATATATATATATATCCTGAAGGTTTTATATTCTGAATATATATATATATATATTCAGGATATAAAACCTGACGGATTCAACCCCCTGGAGCGTCGGACGAGGGAGTCTTTGGAAATCTTTGCCGCGACGTCGGCGAAGCAGCAACGGAGCTTTCGTATTTTTTTTTTTCTCGTTCAACGGTCGAGAGAAGAACGATTAAGATGGCACTGCGTGATCCTGACAACCTGCCATCGGGCAGGAAGGAAACCTGGCACGCGGCGTCGACTTGGATTATTAAAGAGATAACAAGTTTCCCTACCCTGCGTCCTCGCCTCCAGGCCAGCTCGTAATGTCTTTATTTTCCACGATATTCAATTCCTATCGGACTTGCGCTGCTTTTTCACTTATTCTCACTCTCTGCTTTCTCCAATCTTATACATAATTGAAATATCGTCCGACCTCTACTCTGGAGATCCGAACAATTAATATTAGCGAGAATGGCGCGGGAGCATGAGAATGAATAGCACCGAAAGTGACTATACAAATAAATTGCACAACAAGATAAGTGATTAATAGGTTGCAGTAGAATATATATATAGTAACATTCAATGTTTGCGTAGAGAAAAACAAATTAATTGAGTCTGAAATTAAATGTAAGTTTGAAAAACGACATATATATTTTTTAGTAGCGAATACTTTTATAAAGCTTGTCTAACGAAATCGCGAATTGCATAAATACTTTCGTATTTTCATCGTTAACACGACGATACATTTTTAACTATCAGAGGGCCATTCTTCGCTTAAAAAAGAAGAGAAAGTATGCCCACCGATTCAACCGTTTTATCTTATGAGATCGAAAAAGTTTTCCTCGTTGGAATGCAATGAAAATTAATATTTCTGAATTTTTTTCATTTTTTTGGGCAGATTTTGCCTACAAAAATCCCTCGACCATTTTTCAAGGTACTCATTTTGCTATTGACAATAGAAATCTATTTAAAAACATCTATGATAACGAAAATAGAGAAAATAAAATTTAAAAAACAACTTTTGTTGCGTGCTAACGATGCAAACTTCAAGACCAATTACCATACCGTCTTTGAGTTTTATGAATTTTTTATTTATTTTAATATTATTAAAAAGAAAAAAAAATCGGTCCTAGTTCATGGAAAAAAACTGGAAGCATTTTTTAAATGAGGATGTTGAATTTCAAACACCTTTACTGCCATGCGAAAACTACACGCAATTTGTGACCTATTATTTAAAACGAATCACAATAGACAATCCCTTGTAGGTATACCAACATAAGTGTATTTAATTTCATTTATAAAATATGTTAGAATAGCAGAATAGTAGCGAATATTGAAACTTTTCCAATCTCCGCGTTCCGACGGGAAAAAGAAGAATCCTATTGATATTGCGAGACGCTTGCGAAAAGAATAGTGAGGAGATTTTAAACACTAATAAATTCGTATCGGCGGTTTACGATAGCAAGGCACGATTTCTTTCGCGGGCACTTATAAACGAATCGGATCGGCATACATACTCATTTTTTAAAAGCGTCGCTAGCTTGTTTTGCGTGACAAGGTCTGAGGTACTTTCGTTCATCCAGCTTGACGAATTATTTCAGTGGTATTTCCGCCTCTCGTCTCACACTGCTTCAGGAAGCCACAAACAGATATATATGTTTAAATAAATAAACTAAATCTCGACAGAGGTTTTTCAGAAAACGTTTAAACGTTTACATAACGTAATTTAATATAACAGCGTATTTGAAAGATCAATTTTTACATTGTCGATTATCTTTTTCAATGCTTTCATTAAGAAGCGTAATTAAAAAAGAAATAATTTCCAAATCGCGATTGGGAATGGAGTTATGTGGGTAAAAACCTTGTTGCACGCGCAAAGAGACAGGCGCATGTAGATTTGAACGCGTTTTTCTCAAAACTACATTTGTCGCGACGGTCTGCACGACAACTTGATAGCTTTCAATTTTTTTAACGCAGTGTTGTTTTTCAATCTTCAAATCGATTTTTCAATTTTCATGCACACTTAAGGCGCGAAATATGAAACACAAAAGAAGTTATTGTATTTAAAATGAGAGAAGGTATTTTTTTTGTCATTTAAAAAACTGAGCTCAACAGACGATAATTATAACATTATTTTGCAACAATCTTCTCGGAATTTTCAGATCCATGAATCGATAGGGCAGTTATTGTGAAGAGCTTGGAAACGTGTATTTTTTACAGAGGCCTGAACAACCTAAATGAACATGAATAATCTATTGTTAAATAAATTCAAAAGGATTTTTTCCACTTACAAAGACCATGACTTAAGTGTCCACCTTCGATTTTGTTGAAACCTATATATGTGATAAAGCCTTGAAAACTATTGGACACGTATTTTTTTTTAATCCGCAGAGAAACGGTTTTTAGGAAGAAAAACCACCCCTCAAGTAAAGGGGTGTTACCCCTTAATTTAATTTTTGTTCAATACTTCTATGGTAGATTTTTCATCGCTTTACATTAGAAGATTTGTTTGGTTATCGTTTCATTCAGATTGGTGGACCGCTTTTGGGTGAAACTGCAAAACTACCCCTTTGAGGGATAGTTTCCGTCCTTAATACCGTTTTTCCGCCGATGACAAAAAATACTTGTCCAATTATTTTTAATGCTTTATCACATATATGAGTTTCAGCAAAATCGAAGGCGGACACTTGATTGATGTTCCTTTTTAGTCAAGGTACCAATAAATAACTTATGGCAAATATTTTGCCGGGAGTTGTACGATTTATTCTTCAACAATATCTCCGAAAAACGGCGATTATCAGCCTAGCTGGAGGTATACAGGGTGTTTGGTGCATGGACCGACACATTTTTTGGGGAGATTAAGGGGGTCATTTGCTAAATTTTTCACCCTTAAACCCTATGTCCTAAGTGTCACGGTAATTGAGGTATGATTTTTTTTCGTGTTTTTTAATTACCCGAAATTTCGCCTATAAATCATCATAACTTTTTTATTTGTGGTTCTAAATGCACGAAATAACTTTTGTTGTATTCTGCAATGTATGTTTATCATAAACAAATCATTATTTGATACAATTGGTTTCAAGAAAGTGATTCTTGAGCCTCCAGTCTTAAAAATGTGTAAATGTATGAAAAATGTCAACTCTTAAATTCATAAGAAAAAATAATTATTCTCTTTATTTTTATACCACATAATTAATGATTTCTATGACATGTAGCATACTGTTGGAAAGAGCATAAACTAGAGAACTTAAAAAAAACTAGGGTGAAAATAGCTTTGAGTTTTTTTTATAATGAATTTAGAAGTTAACATTTTTCATACATTTGAGCATTTTTGAGACTTAAGAAGTTCATGAGTCATTTTCTTGAAACCAATTGTTTTAAATAATGATTTATTTATAATAAACATACAATGCAGAATAAAACAAAAGTTATTTCGTACTATCACAAACACAAACAAAAAAGTTAAGGTGAGTTAAAGGCGAAATTTCGGGTAATTAAAAAAACCAAAAAAAATCATATCTTAGTTACCGTAACACTTAGGACATACCGTCTGAGGGTGAAAAAAGTAGCAGATAACCCCCTGCCTCCGCAATCCCCCGAAAAATGGTGTCGGTCCATGTGCCAAACATCCTGTATAACCTCCAAATCTTTCTTTTACAATTGTTTTTTTCGAAGCTTCATACATAACCATTTTTTGGATACCCGCTACGACTTCTTCTCAGATGTTGACCACCCACGATCTACAGTATCGTTCCTACGATATTATAATATTGACCAATCTGGCATATATTTAGGCACGACGGTGACAGGGCACAGACACAGCGAGCGTCGACGTATTACGTTTGCATGCGAATCCAGTCTGACGTTTCTCACGGAACAGAATTTCATATGTACACTACGAGCCTGACGTGCAAATAGTATATGTTGCCGCACATGATATGCACATATATGTCGACAATATACCACACGATAAACCCTCGAAATCACGTAACGTGGTTTCGTTTGCAATTTTCTGGTTGATCGATGTGTCGATAGCAGGAAATTATATTTACACAAATACGTCTTGGAGGCTTCATTCGTTGATACGGCGGGATACATCGCGTTTCCGGTTATTTCACGAGTTGCCGATAATACCTGACGCTCCGGTCGACTGTGAATTATTCCGTCAATTTTTAATTGGAATTTGAGCGAACTAAAGAAAAAAGTGTTAAGGCGGGACACCACTGTGCCGGGTCAAAAGAATCGTTTTTTCTTCTTTATTTTCTCAAAGTATACATATACCCGAGCATGTGAAAAAATGTTCAAGTTAAAATATTGAAAACTGACCAAGTTACGGACTTTTCAGTGAAAGCAGGTGGCGCAACGATTTACGTAGACTGAAACTTTCAATCGCGTTTTTCTCGACCTGGCCGGAATCGTAACTATAGTTATAAGTGTCCGATCTTCAATTTTGAAAAACCAAAAATTTCCGTATTTGCAGTGGCCATCGTTGTACATAGCTGTTGTGTTTTTTCCATTTAGTGTGGTTAAGCCCTCGAATATAAGTAAAAACTTCCTCATAATTACATTTCTTTTAATACCCGCCATTTTGTGAATTAATTTTTCGAAAAAACGGTTACGTACAACGGGAAACACATTTATATACATTGAAAAACTTTTTTTTTGCTTTTTTTCATAGGCACCATTATCAAGTTAGCGATTGGGCAGTTGGACCATATTTTTTGAACAGAGGCTCTGCAAAATTTACACGAAATACGTTCATTGTATGCTCAATAACATACATTTTTCCAAATCCCGTATAAATTATCCAGTGGACAAAAAAAATCGGAAAAAACGACCCTTTTTCGGTTCGTCACAGAGGTGTCCTCCCTTAAAGCGCGTTGTTGGACCAAGCGTTGTAATATTAGAATTTTAATATTGAATAAAATTTAGCTACTTATAAAACTTATCGAATTCATCAATTCTTTATTTACGAATGCCAATAATTGTTAATATTCAATGAGTCTAATTTTCGAATAGTGTCGTAATTATACCGGATAGAATCTTGCCAAACTAAAAGCTCTTTTTTTCAACGTTTTTCCGAAAGTAATTATTTTCTACTTGCCTTATTGCGGCCTTATTTCACTCGAAGATCCTCACTGCGTGACGTTTTTTATCGGCAATTTACAAAAATCTCAAATGACAGATTACAATAATAGAGTGACTGCGATGTTAACGAATTTTGGGGCTCTCCAGTGGCTACTCACCCCAAAAAAAAACACAATAAGCCTGAATTCCCGTCGATGACTAGTGTGAGATAAACCTCCGAAGCAAGCAGTTCTTACATCAGAATTTACAAAAAAAAAACTATTTTTTTTCGATAAAAACGGTAAAAAAAAGTCTTTTCGCGATAAAAAGTGATAGAGGCGAGAGATGGCGACACGTTTTTATCTAATTACACGTAATATGTCTGCTATGCGGAGGTTCAAAGGAGCCAATTACCGCGAGAAGATTTTTCCTCAATGGCCGCCGTGGGAGCGTTCAGTCCAAAAGGAACGCGAACGCGAGGGATACAGGGGCGAAAATAAGAGTGAGCGGGGGAGGTTGAGATTTGACATCGGGTGTGTGCCGGCTGTTGCCTATGTGTGTGCACCCGAGAGCTATCGAGAGAGCCATCATCGGACAATAATCGCTTTTATGGGTGTTCGTGTGGCGAGCCGTGTGATATTAGCCCCTGTAGCGAAAGCCAGCATCAGCGCTGGGCTTTCTGTGCCCTCCGATTTCTCTGTTGCAAACTCACCACCCCGTTCTCTTTTCCTCAATCACCACACTCAGACTACTTTATCGCTCCCTCCTCTCTCTCTCTCTCTCTCTCTCTCTCTCTCTCTCTCTCTCTCTCTCTCTCTCTCTCTCTCTCTCTCTCTCTAGATCTTTATCTCCAGTTATTCGAGCCAGGCTGTACTCAAGAAAATCCGTTTGCGTCTAGTAATAACGTTACAAAATAACTTTTTCGTCGCTCATCGCCTGTATCCACCGCGTCGACGTATGGAGACTTCCATACAATATCGGATAGACCAGAATGCTCTGACAGACTAAATTTTTTATTAAAACAACATTACCGAAACTCAAACCAATTTTTTTGTTTTTTAAAATGAATTTACAAGGCCCGGAAATTGGGGGGAAACATTAAAATGTAATGATGGAGAACTTCCGTGCTCCGGGGTTAAGACGAAGTAGATGGTGTACCACGTGAAATATGAGAGCGAGAGGGATAACTAAAATTTTCGAAACCACATTTCTCAGAGGTGAATAATATTTAGGGCAAAAGCAAAATGTCAAGCTCTGTGTGGAGAAATTCTTCAGTGCCTGATGCTTTGTTTTTTTTTTTTTTCTAAAAAAACTCAACCACCTATGAGAAAACTCGATTCGAAAATTTGTGAGATTATGTTGACGTTGTACATGCTCTTAAGAGGAAAAAAAGGAAATGACTTTACTTCCTTCATCATATGTTTGTAGCTGTTATGAAACAACCGGGTAAACAATTGTTATAAGATTAGTTCAATCTAAACTTGTATAGACTTTAATTCCCAATCGTTCCTTTTTCCAGCTATTTTGCCTCCATGCTCAAGCATTATTAAAAGCAGCAGGGTCCATCATGTATCGTGATATTGAAGTTTGCATCGTTGGAATGCAACGGATTTTTTTTTCTCTCATTGTAATTTTTTAACAGTTCAAATCTATGGCAGCTTTTTTTATGTTCTTATCAGAGACCTACAGTCTAAATCTATCGAAAAATATTTTGCGTGCCAATAAAAATGGAGGAAAAGGAAATAAGAAGAATGTTCGTTGCATTCCAACGATGCAAACTTCAACATCATTTATCTCCGGCCTATTTTATGTCACATTCAAAGGCAATGCAAGCCCTGGTGACAAATAAAATATTTTTCACCGGACGAATATTCGAAGTACCACATGACGATCGAAAGTGACACCAACAAAATAACTCGGCTCAATAAATCTCATAAACTATAAATATATGTCCAAACATACTTATATCTTGGAATACTAAATATCATGTATTGGCAAATAATAATGTATAGTAGTAAACGTACTTGACGATAAACGCAGTTTTGATAATGCACACACACACACATAGGGATATACGTACGTATATCGAGCTTCAGGTTTAGTAGCTGATTCGCGAACAGTTCTCAATATCAGAACCATAGACGAGAACGAGAAGCGTGAAGAAGTTCGACGACAGCTAGGGAAGGAGGAAACGACAGCCATAGAGAGAAAAAAAGCGAAGACGTAGGACACGGGTCCTTTTGTCTGCTCGTAAACCCCTCCGTAGACTCGAGGAACGTTGAAGGAAGAATTGCGAGCTTGCGACATCTGAATTTTCATTTCTGCAACTACATCTGTGCGCATGTGTGTGGATATATAAATATCCACGAAATACATGTAACCCTAGTCATTGTAGAAGTATCTCATGCACATGTACAAGAATTGGAGACCCACATGTCGGAAATCCTTTCTGAAGTGGATCTATGTTTGGCTAAGGTAGTTTACGCTTGTAGTCGTATAAAACCCTAACACATATCTAGCCACACACGTGCTTGCGTGTAGGCGTGTGGATATGTATGCATATCGAGATTCCTACGGCCAATGGCGGCCGAGGCATGGCGCTCGAGGTGTAAATTATACATGAGGATATTTCGAGATGCACACCCCGCGTGCCTTGGTCTCTTTTCCACATCCCTCTCTGCCTCTTGGCGCCGCAATGCTCACGCTCTCCATAGTGGGCAACCCTCGCCATGGAACGTCTGCAAGCTCCGTTTACCGAAGCTTTACTATACTATCCATATCACTTTTGCATAAAGGGTATATCTATAAGCAAGATCCATCCCTTATATTCACTCGATCTTACACCCTCGAGCCCAGAGACACCAGTAGCCAAACCAAAGAGGCATAGGGGCAAGAGAGAAAGAGGGAGATCCAATCTTCCCCTCGGTCCACATGTTAGCCAAAGAGATTCTCCTTATATACATATACGCCTGCTCTCTGTAGGGACAGGCCCTGTGTGTACTTCCGGTCAGACGACTATTCGCGCCATAGCGCCTAAAGCACTTAAGTATTGGGACAGATATGGTCTGCCAATGAAGTGAAGGGCGTTCCCCGCCGAAATAGCTGAGATGATAGAGCCCTATATTTGCTTTGGAATTTGTGGGACCTCCACAGAGCATTCATCTCATGTTTAACACATTTTTATTCACTTACATTGCACTGTAACGCAAGCGATTCATATTTTTCGATCTGCAGTTTGACATTCAATGTAATGGTAATAGAGCATTAGCTGACTTCCCGGGTTAACTTCGTTGCACAAACAGTTTTCGATAAAGTGTTCTCATGAAATCTAATGAAACTAACAGAACGCCATTTCCAGACCTGTTCATTTTCATTGGATTCGCTATGATACTTGCCGGAATGGAAACATAGAGAGAGCCCGAGAGGGGGGGGGGGGGAGGGGCGAGGGCGTAGTGCAGCTGGAGAAACAGCATCTAGAGCAATAGCAATAGCATTAATGCCAAGCTAGAGCTTTCATGATGAGGGACGTGTGAGGCGGTGTACCAAACGCTGTATACCTTCTATACGTATATGTGGATGAGTGCTGCAGCTAATGAACTGACATTGCTCGATTAACCCCAACCCAATAGTATTACGTGCCTACTGTATGAACCACTGCACGCGCATACGTGCACTTGAGGGTGTGCACATATATACGTGAATGCACCTGTGAAACACTACGGTTATCCACATGGAATACGTGGCTAAACACCGTTGACCCGGTTTCTCTACTCAGCCCCGCCCTGCTCTCTAACCATCATATTTGAGATACATAACAGTAAACTATACGCCCTCATTAATATCTGACACATGGGTATTTTGGCAATATTCTCATTGGGACAATCATCGCTTGCCGTTCGAAAACCAAAATTGCGGATCTGGTGGAGTTCTGAGAGAACAGTAAGTTTGGTAGTAGATTAGGTTGTCTGTCACAGGATCAAAAATATGGTTGTCTGTCACAGGATCAAAAATAGTAGGACTGATGACAATCAGTCGTTCCTTAACATGGAAGATCTCCACATCGCACAGCGACTGACAGTGATGGAGATACGGTCGTAGTGCGGTGTGGGGATCTTTCATGTTGAGAAATGTAGGCCTAAGCCGTTACTTGGATAGGTAACTGGCTCACGCTGGCTTGCGCACCTACTACCAAGCAGGCGGCAGTTTCACTAAATAACCGATAATAATACGACTGACAGTAAAATGCAGCTGCCTGCATCGGCGCAGGATTTCCACAGTTTCCCTGTGCCCCCGTGCCAATGCGATACAGTAAGTAGGCAAGCCTGACTGTGGACACTCTGGGGAGTTTCTGAGGCACCGGAAAGGGTGAAGTCAAAAGTGTGGGATGAACAGTGGCAGTGAAGGGATCGTAAAATGCCACGACAACATACGAAGAAACGTTGGAAGTAGAATGTAGGACGTCAAAGGAATTAAGAGCTCATACAAGATCAACATAACCGCAAAAATTGTTCAACCCTGTTTTCTCATCGATGATTAAGTTTTGTTTCTATTACTTTTGCTCTAAATGTTATACATCTTTGAGAAATCGCTGTTCATAAGTTTCACCTATCGCTCTCGCTCTCATATGGCGCGTGGTACAGCTCCTACTTTGTTTTGAGCGCGCTAAGAGCAACATATCGCAATCATAATAACGCGAAGTAGACTGCCTCATCTGTACCATATCTAACTAATAATTGTAAGCTCAAATATTGCTATAACGAAGTTTTTTTACAATGTGTTCAATCTTTTAAAATGCGTGTTCCTCACCTGTGAGTCCTTGAGGCCGAGTTGTTCCGCAAGCTTCTTACGATCCGGTTTGCTGATGTATTTCTGTTTTATAAATTTCTTCTCGAGACCTCGTCTTTGGAAATCAGAAAATACGGCACGTTTCATCATTCCCTTTCGTGGCCTTCCTCTCGTGCTACCGGACCATGGGAAACCGATTCCCATGTGGGCAAGATCGGTCATACCCGCCTGGACACCACCGGGAAACGATCCGCCTCCCTGTGCAGCTGGATGATGATTTCCGCCGTTGATATTCGATACTGGGCATTAAATGAGCGAAAATTAATATTATTTCGACAAGTCAGTGTCGAAACTTAGCATATTACTTGGATGGGTGACCGTTAATTGCCTGCTGGCCAACATGTCCGTTAGTGAGTGCGACGTATTTTCCCGAAAATAAGGCTATGGTGCTTATAGTTAATAAAGCAACAAAATCAAGTCCAATGGAAAGATAAAGAGTTACAGTTAGGAAATGCCAACCGGTCCGGTAGTGAATAGAGTATTGGGACATGAGAAGTTTACAACGACTTAACAATCCCATTGACCTTACAAGAGTTGCACCATGTATTGTTGTGTTTTTCCTCATCATATAAGACCCTTCCTCTTCTACGTTCACCACCTTGCATCCCACTTAGGACCCCTCCGTTTTACGGTGACAGTTGACTCGGCTCTACTTCATTGTATTGGCCGAGTGCCGAGGGAAACTGGCGAGAATCTGACGCTGATGCAGTCCCACCTAAGGTGGCAATGCGATCAAGGTCTAGCACAACCAACGGAGGCGCTCAAGTCAGACACCTACGATTCACCCAGCTAGCTAGTGTCGGGCTAGATGGGCATCATCCGTACGATGAAAATTACGCGCGAGACCCCCCAAACCCAACTCCAACCGCTCACCCATGAGTAAGATTTAGTCCAGTAAAAGAGACGAAAACCCAGCACTTTTTAGCGTAGACTGTGAATTTTCGACTGAAGGTTGCATACTAAAAGTAACCCCAATAAAATGTTGCCCCTCAACTTGTCCCAACTCTAAGAAATAAGTGTTGAAAACTTAAAAATCGCCTAATCTCGATAATTAATAGCCCGATCAAAAAATGTTTCAAACAAAAGTTGTTTGGAATAATAAAATACGTATAAAGTTATTCAACATCCAATCCCCTATCTTCGAAAATAGTGGCACAAAAACGCGAGAGAACCACTGACCCAGACAAGGACGCAGCGATGTCTACTCCGCTCGCACACGCATCAACCCCGAATTTTCCAATCGTTTTCGTGTCGCTATTTTCAAAGATAGCCCTTTGTGGCATACTGTAACACTGGTGTTACACCTAATTCAATTCAGATTTTGACGATTCAAAAGTATTTTTTTATTAAATATGGCGGTTGTAAATGCGTTTGAAGGTTCCCAGGACTTCAATAACTACTAAAACATACCTATTAAATTGTTATTTTCCTCGTAGCGGGTGTCATCAATAACGAAAGTGCAAAAAATGTGCACGCAAAGAAAAATGTATGCTTTGAAGCAATAGGGAGTTGGATGTCAGATAACTTTATACGTATTTTATTATTTCAAACAACTTTTGTTTGAAACATTTTTCGATCGGGCTATTAATTATCGAGATACGGCGATTTTTAAGTTTCGAACCCCTATTTCTTAAGGGTGGGGCGAGTTGAGGGACATAATTTCATTGGGATTACTTTCAGTATGCAGCCATCTAGCTACGGTCAAAAATTTGAATCCTACGCTGAAAGTGCTGGGTTTTCGTCTCTTTTACTGGACTAATTACCAGGCATGGGTTTCCGAAGTTGGAGTCCAACTGCGACGTTCGCAGTAGAAACACTTGAACAAATTTTCATTTCTTCACTGTTGTCGGCCGGGATTTCAACTCAGACTGGCTGAAAATCGCCCGACTTTCGAAACACTAAACCACCGCCCACACCCCAGTCATGTATGAAGCTCATTCACAGTCTGGGACAATCCCCATCCAACGCATCTAAAAATGATCATCAGCAAAAACGGAATCCAAGATACGGGTTGTGCAATGTTCAAAGACTGCCGTCACGCTGCTGACGTATCGTTATTAGGGAAACCTTCTTAAAACTGACAGCTCGATGTATGCGGTAATACTCTAATTGATCCCCTGAAGTAATATACGGATATATTATATAACAACAGCCCCTTTACGTATATATACCAGTGCCAATGTAATTTCGACGCACTTGTTGCATGCGTGCAACGGTACGTATAGTGCACGTTTCCATACGCTAAATGTAGTGTTGGCGTATGTGGCGCGGTGAGCTGGTGGAACTATGCTATTTGCACTGAACGTATACTGCATCGACGCACGCGCTATCGGACACATAATACGATTTGCGGGGGTGTAAAGAGGGGAGGAGGGAGAAAGAGATAGAGTGAGGTACTCTGTAGCGTGCTTTCACTGCACTTCATATGCACTCCATGTCCCATGCCAGGAGAATGCAACGATAGGAAGACTACCACACGCGTATAACAAGATATCCGATAGCCGGCGGATGTGTCCCCGGCAAATCCTCGTACAAATCCCCGCACAGTGTACACTGTATACACGTATACGTACATATGTAATCTACTTTTGTGCATACACAGCGTGTTATTTGCCCCTGGTACACATTCAGCTTGTACACGAGGGTACATCGAGGTAAAAATCGCTGTCCGTACAACTTCCATGAAATGAAAAAAAAAAAAAAAACGGGAGAAAAAAAAATTGTGAAAAAATAAACGGCGACGAGCGTGTGCAGGACTCTTGTCAACGAGCCACGGGAAATTGCAATCTGCATACCTCTCTATAATATATACATGCATGTTTATTTCGCGCTTGTAGTGCGAAAGCCGCACGGGACAAGAGGGATTCTCGGGTGGACGAAACGAGAATCAACGCGATTGTCATGTTGTAGATTGAATTTTTATTTTGAGCGAGTATCTTGTCTGCTTCGGATGCATATAACAGCGACATTGAGAGCAGATTGCAATATAGAGTGTTGAAACTCGTTTCTCCCCAGCCTCCCTTTTTTTTTTCAATTCGAGCTGAATTTGATGAAGCTTGATTGAAATTTTTGTCTGACTATCTTGTTTCTTGTTCTCTCGGTTTTCGTTGGATCGACACTTTGCGTATGACTCACCCGACATGTAAGGCGCTCTGCATGCTAGAAGTTGGAAGGTGTGTGTGTTCGCAGGGAAATGATGCTGCGGTGGTGGATGATGAGGATGATAGGCAGCTGGCCTTGCTATTGGCTTCGTTATTATGTAACCACCCACGTTCTGCTGCAAATTCTGCGGAAAACCGGCTACCGCACCCGCCTGAAGACCCTGGTAAAAGTTTTCTGAAAAAGTCGAGAATGACAATGCTTTCAATGAATATTGCAGGAAAGAGGCGCGGAATGAAAATAATCCAATGGCGGAGAATCAATTTCCGGGGGAAACCTTGCTGAGGTTCGAAGAAAGGCATGATACATTGGGGAAAATACCACCACTGTTGGGTAAAGAATTTTCATTTTTTAACGAATAACGCCATCAAATGTCCTAACAGGATGGACGCACATCCGTTTTTTTAAGTTTTATCAACAAAGGAGGGCTTTTATCCGTGCGAAATAACAAGGACTTTTACGAGCTTAGGGATGCACACTTGAGGGAGACTTGCACGTCCTTTGATCCGAAACCGAATTCTGTCAAAGCCTGTTTATCATCTACAACGATCGACAAATTTGCTCAAAGCAAAGAAAGACATTTGTTGCAGAGCAATGAAGGTTCATTACATAAATTGATCGACGAAAATACGAAGTTACCATCAGGCCCTGCCAGAATGGAACAAAACGGTATGAGTAACAGCAAATACGGAAAAGGCTCGGTCTAAGAATGAGATTTGTACGAACAACGAATGGGATGGCAAAACAGTAGACGACAGAAAGAAATCAGGCGTACACGAGAAAAATGTGCGTTTATGTTGCAAGAATCGCATGAGTACAACATGGCGCGCGATTAGCTGACACTGACAAGGAACATCACTTGAGTGTCCGCCTTCGATTTTGTTGAAACTCATACACGTGATAAAGCAATGAAGACTATTAGATACGTATTTTTTTATCGGTGGAAAAACGGTTTTAAGGGCGGAAACCACCCCTCAAAGGAAGGAACGTCGAGGGGTGATTATGTCACCCACAAGCAGTCCACCGATCTGAACGAACCAAAAACCAAAATTCTTCTATTGTAAAGCAAAGGAAAATCCACTAGAGTAATATTGCAAAAAATAAGCGGCAACACGCTTTCCTTTGAGGGGTTGTTTTCCCCCTTAAACCCGTTTCTCCGCCGTTAAAAAGAATCACGTGTCTAATAGTTTTCCATGCTTTATCACATATATGATATAGTTTTCCATGCTTTATCACATACATACAGAAAAATCGAAAGCGAACACTTGAGTGCAGGGTTGCCAGATTTGGCAGTTGGACAAGTCGCCAATTAGAATTTTTCGGCGCCAAACAGTTTCAAAAATCGCCAATTTGGCGCAAAACCGCCAAATCTGGCAACCCTGCTTGAGTGATGTTCCTTGTGAGTACTACGAGAGAACGAAATGTTCTAAAGTCTCTTCCTGAGCCTGGACCTGAGACCTACACCCCGTAGCCAGAAAACAGACTGGTTTTATTTTACTATACATGGGCATAAAGGAGCCAAAGCCTTCCACGGATTTGATCCGAGTCGACACCTCGGAACTCCATATACAAGAGTATTCTCATTGAACCCTCCTCAGAATCTCGAGAGTTCCTGACGAAACCAAACGTCTGAATTCGCCCCATCTCTCTTTCGTCTCACGCTTCGACGCGTCTGCGGATAAGCCGAGGAAGTATGTTGAAACCCCATCTTGAATTAAACCTCATCACCTCCTCGCGTTTCTATTTAAAGCTGACGATGCGCAATTTACGAAGTAAAATAAACGTCGCCATCGGCGTTTGCCGAAGAAAGTGTGCATCTAATTTTCCGGAAAATTATATTGAAGATAGAGGTTTTTGCATTGAGGGCTTACTCCTAGTTAAAATTTTGGAAAATTTTTGTTTTCACGGATTCTTAAAATGTAACATTCCAGAAATATTCTATCAAAATTTCAAGTTGATTTTTTCAACATTGAGGGAGTTATGGGTATTTATAGATAGGTCCTACGAATTTTGAACGCGTTTTTCTCGAACTTGATTTTTCCAATATTTCAAAAAACTAATGCACCGCTCTAGTTCAAATTTCACAAGCTTCTTTTACATGTAAAAAAGCAGTGCTTTAACAAAGGATTTTTTTTTCTTCGATGCATAAATTTTCTCCATCAACGAAAATAGAGCATTGGTTCCTTAAAAAATCGATACTTTCACTTTGGACTGCAGTCATTTTTTCAAAAATCAATATTTTATTGAATCCTTTGCCAATCACTAGATAATTTAATGCGAAATCTACATGCGTTTGATTTTTCTTCGGATGATTTGTTTCCGAGCATCAATGGTCACCGCGAAGAACGGTTTTCAAACAGCGGTTTGCACAAACCATTTTATCTACTACATTAGTAAATATTTTTCAATATAAAAATTACAAAAGATACTTAAAATCATAATTTTTCATGTCAGAAAAAATTGAAAACCTGCACACGTTTTCCCAGAAAAAAAGTCACAAAAATTCCTCTTTTTCGGCCACGCGTTAGGTGGAACCTGTTAACAGCCTTTACAAATTGAGACTATTCTTCCCATACATTTGTAATACCGCTGATACTAAATAATTTAATATTAAATTCATTTGAGAATTTAATTTAAATTCAACGTTGTTTTAACATAATATTATCTATAGATATCTAAAAATAATTTGAGAAGATTATTACTGCATAAATGAGGTAGGTAATTTGAAAAAAAATTAAGTGAATTACTTATACGGATGAAATTTAATTAGAGAAAGAAAGAAAAAAATGTATTTCTAAATTTTGAATCATCATGTGGGATAGAATATTCTCGTATAATAAGAATATATATGTATTCTAATATTTTTTTGTTAGTTTTGAAAAAAATATGAAATGGACGGTGTACTTGAAAGTATTTGGATTACAAGAACATTAGATTTTTTAAATGGCTGTTCTAGAATATGGTTCACCGAACAATATCGAGTATTTTATGCCCTGTGCCTATAATCTACTCATGTACACCGTTGAGGAGACGATAGAATTTGGCGATATTAAACGCAACGTGTTGCTGTCATAAAACATACGAATATGATCATCGTGAACCCATTGCTTTATTACAGTTGCCCAACTGCACTCGTACCTTTACACAATCCTCAATAAACGGCCTAGTTACACGTCTAACCCCTCCACCCTCCCCGCCTAAGCCCTTATTCCATTTGCCCTTCATATTCAAATGTCCACAGAATTTCGCTCGTAAAATTTTAATTTTGCTTCCGGTCTAACCAGAGTGCTGTATACACGAGGTGAATGTTTTTAAAATTCATCATTACGCACAATTTTTTATCATACCTTTTCTCCACCTTATAACTACATTGAATATCTCATTAAACACGATCGTGTTCACTTCGAATATTACAAATAACAGTCACCAGGAATTCAATTAATTATTGTACGACTATAGATGGAAACTACGATTATTGAACATTCCCTGCAGAAAGTACCTAATGTCCCTTTTTTAAAGCCATCGTTTAGGTTCATTTGGGTGGGATGGAAGATGCCTAATTTTCAAGACCTTCGTAATACCCGTATTAGCAAGCACTGAATGGATAAAAAAAACGGAAATGTTCTCAATAGTGTTTTACTTTGTTAACATACGATTTTTACAATTTTCATTACAACCATCAACTTTTTACATTAATGTATTATATATTTGTTAACCCTTCATAACTGGGCAACGTAAAAATTGAGAAATAGTTGACTTCATGGCAGATTTTAATCAATAAAAAAAACACGTATTATAGAGTTTTAAAAATATTTAATCAGAGGGCTAGTTATAAAGCAGTAAAGGGAGTGTGGTAAAGATGTTACATTGTGCCATACACCCCTTTATGATGTATGGAATACTTTGAAGCAGTTGTTCTGCTTGTTGTAGCACAAAACCTGTTGATATCGATTTCGTTGTTATTTTGATATTATCTTCGATTGTCGTAAATTGTACGCACCCTCTTGCAATCTCGCGATAAGTGAACTGACATTAGTTTAAACAAGGATTAAACGTCAGTATGGGATTTTGTGAGTGGGTAGATGGTTTATTACGGAACTGTCACGTGGTGATATAGAGAGTTAATGAACCATTTGAGTGCTTATTGGTGAGATTTTTAACGGGCTACGTCTACATAGGTGGGTCAAAAAATTGCATTTTCTAAAAATATTTTTACTCCATAGTACCACCTTTTAGCTATATTCCCTAAAAATTTAATTGGAATATTCCTAGAATTGAATGAGCTACAGCTTTTAATAGTCGGCCCCGCGCTATATAGGCGCACCATACTTCAAACTTTAAACGCGTTTTTCTCGAAACACTTTTTCAAAGTCCGTGGACATGATATCGCGAGAACCACTCAATGGATTGTTTCCAAATTCACAAGATATACTATGAGAAACATTTGAAGGTCGTTGACGATCTCACTTTTTCAAAAACCGTCTTCATTTTTTAATAGTTACGTAAAAATGAAGACTATTTTCATAGATTTTGTATGCTCGAGTTTCAATTCGTCGCCACGTTGTTAAGGGGTTACCCCCACTTGTGACTTTGAAAAAATCGATTTTTTTTGTTACTGCATTTTTTTGAAGTACAAGTATCTGAGAATATGTCCTGAAAATTTCAAGTCGATCCGAACAAAATTGACTGAGATATGAGCGTTGAAAGAGAAGAATCCGCGTTTAAAGAGCGTTGAAAGAGAAACTTTAAACGCGTTTTTCTCAAAATGGCATTTCTGAAGTCGGTGACCAAGATTACTCGAACACTAATGAACCGATCTTCTCAAAATTTTGCAGGCTTATTTAATACATAAAAATGTAGTCTTTGATCGTTCGATTTTTTTTTCGAAAAAAATGGCCGTTTTATAGCCAAAAAACGGCCGTTTTTTTTCGTTAAAATCGAACCATTAACTTTGACTGTCCGCCATTTTGTGAAAAATGAATGTTTTTCAAAAATCCTTCGATTAAAGACTAGTTTATACTTATATTTGACTAAATCCATCCGCATTTTTTTTTTCAGATGATCCACTTCGCCGCAATGTTGGTCACCGCAAACCGTGTATATAAAAACATTATTTCATTGACGGCCATTTGCCACTAAACAATGTAATATTTTTCAATAAAAAAATTACTGAAAGTTCTTCAAGATGTGTTCTTTAAGATGGTATATTGATCGATTAAAAAAGTTCTGTAGTTTTCTTTTAAAAAATTCATGAAAAAGGCCTTTTTCGCGCTACAAGTGGGGGTAACGCCTTAAAAACCATTATTTTAAAAGTCGACGATCGTCAACGACCCGTATTTATTGGTAACTAGAATAACTCGTTCGGCTTTTAGATTTCAGATGGGTCGTTTAAACTAAAAATTGCCCACCGCCAAACGTCGCGAAAAAATTTCATCTTCATTTTTTTTAAGTCTCTGATTGTATGTACCTTTGTGTTAAAAAAATGCGCGTATTCTTACCACGCGTTTCCCAGAAAAAATTCTGAATTTGGCTATTTTTTCGGGCCTCTAGCCCGATATAGCCCCCTAAATGATTTCTACATGCACAGTCTATCGAACGTATCGAAGTCCCGAGTCAACGCGAAAATAAATTCCCTATAAAAAGCGAGGGAATTTCGTTGATGAAAAAATGGGACAAAAGGGCTTGTACACGCGTTCACAAGCTGGCAACACATGTGAAAGATCATTCGAAACGTGTGCCCAACGCGCGCGCGCGCGTGTGTGCCGAGATTCAATATTTATGGTCGCCGAACAGTGATAATTTTTAACGCCGGTAACGCCCATAAAAATGTTGTATTAACCGGGACGGCATGGATCATAAATGATAAAGTGGAATTGAGTCGAGGTCCCACGTATGGTCGATATTATTTCCACTGTACTACGTGCGGTGCCATAACGGGAGGATACATGGGCTACCTATATTCGAAAAAAAAAAAAAAAAAAAAAAACGTAGCGAGAGTGTCTACGGATTTCCCAAAGGCGTGGCAGGTTCCGAGGCTTATTTGCAACATTTTTTTTCGCTTTCGCCACCAACCCCTGTTGCGCCACGCCCAGTTGGCCACGTCGTCAAATACGAGAGCCAAGGGTACGGATAAAAAAGCGACGATGAAAACAAGAGTGAGAGCCGCAACAGTGACGTGTTTGGATGATAATAAAATAATGGAGGTTGTAGACTTATGCGCAAGACGGGGAGAGGGAGGTAAGGCAGGGTGAAAAAAAAATGAGATACATATGCAGCCAGACGCCCAAATATTCTCCATAAAGAAACACAATGAGGATTCCCCACGTGGATATACGCGCATTGTTATTCCGCTACCCCATAAAATACTCATCGCCGTTTTTTTTATCGTTGTTTTCGTAAGCAACCCGAATGAGGGAGAGGAGAGCCCGAGCCCGAGAAAATCATGAAATAGGGCATCTAATAACGGCTTAGGACCCAACCGAAACATTGAATGGAAAGACCATTTCATTCCGCTTCTTCTCACGTGTGGTTACGTACGTATACGCGTACAGACGGAAACTCGCATTGGAGATCCACGGGACGAGGATTCGAATTCACAACGAGATTAAAACTGAGCCTCGATCACTTCTCGTTTCTTCTTCCTCTTCTTTTTTTCACTAGCTCTGTTTCTCTCGTGGCCGTGTTGTTACAGTTGTCGAAGGCTTTTTTTCAACTTTGCTCCAATGCTCTTTCCATGCCACTCGTTCGCTCGGCTCTGCTCGAGTTCTATGGCTACGCGGTTATTCTAACAGATTAGGGGTTGATGCATTATTAAACCTGATATAAACGCACGGAGTACTGGGCGCGATTCGGCCTGCCTCGCTATGACATTGGCCAGTTTATCGGAGAGACGTTTTAACCTGGTCTCGGGCAAAAACATCGTGCATTCATTTTCAAACGTTAAGGGGTCTTCTCACTTTAGACGCTAAAAAGGCTATTTCAGTGAATTATTTTGATAGGCTTATGTTATAGATATTGATATAAAATTTGGTACACTTAATAAATACAATTGAAAAAAATATTCATTTAAGTCACTATTTATAGACGAAAATGGTAGTAAAAAAAATTTCGAAAAAAGATTGTAGGTCTGCGCTGTTGATGAAATCTCGGAGATGGATCATCCGAAACAAAAAATCAAACGGTTTTAGATTCAGTATGTTAATTGCTATGGCGCGTATCATACGATTTTTTATATATATGCAAAAATAACAAAATGGCGGACATTTTTCGAAAAAAACGAAAGAACGTGTTTTTTCAACGTTTTTGGCAAAAAAATAGTCATTATCAAAAATTTTTTAAATCATTTATTTGCGCTATAGCTATAGTTGTAAAGAATATGCGGTTAAAATTTCATAAGAATCGTTTCAGTAGTTCCGAAGATTTTATCAATAAGCCGTCGAAAAACGTTCTTTCGAGAAAAACGCGATCAAAGTTTGTTTGGGTTACATAAACACATGACATATTTTTTTAAATGTATTTTGAAAGTGTATTTATTAAGTGTAACAACTTTAAATCAATATCTATAATATAAACCTATCAAAAAAATTCATGAAAATAGCCTTTTTAGCGTCTAAAGTGAGAAGACCCCTTAACGTCAGATCATTCGTACGATTACTCGGATATTTGCAATCGTGAGAAAATGGTATCTGGACGGAATCGCGGGTGGACATTGGGGCGTTACTGTGACTTACCAAAAAATTATGCTTTTTTGAGAATACTGAAAAAGCAATCAAAATGAGGTTTGGAGGGTTTGTTCTACATGTGTTGACGTATGAAAAAATGTCATGGAAAAAATACACAATGGTGGCTTAGTCGTAGCCATACTATTGTAAGAGCGTTTTTAGGCGCCTGCGGGAGGACGCAGAACTTTTATGGATTGGCACGAAAAAGAAAAAAAGTGTTCGTCCAATACATTAGCTTTGCGAGAGAAGTATAGATAATTACTTTTGGAATATTGTTTTCTTCGCAAAATGGTATTGTTTTGAATTTTTTTTGCTGAAGGATCGGCCTTAATTCGTTTATAAAAACGAGAAATGTTGATGATTCGTAAAAATTGCGTGTACTTCTTTAGAGAATCTATCTAAGAAGCTACAGTTAAAATTTCAAGGTAATCGCATGAAAAGTGCCCGAATTATGCCTCCTTCCGATTTCAAAAACGTGTTTTCGAGACAAACGCGTACAAGTTTCAAAACTGATTTAGGAGCTATCGTCCACACTATGGAATTGAAGCTCTCATTTGAATTCTGCTTGTACCCACCGAGACATTTTTATAGTAGGTCTTCAGTTGTTAGGTCGTCATATAGTGTGTCTTAAAATGAGCTAACATTTTAATTTATTAATAAAACGCATTATTTATTTAAAAAGTATGAAGATTTCTATTTTAATAAAAGGTAGAAACATGGAGGTTATGTGTGGAGCACAATATCCGATAAATGGCCGCCTCGTCCCTGTTTGCAAACGTTCACTCTTTTGACGAAATTTCCAATAATATTTTGGCATAATTGCGGACTTATTTCATTAAGGCGGGAGTCTGAATTAGAAGGTCCAGAAAAGCGATTTTTTGGAACCTTTTGTAGAAGGGAAAAAACAAGTAAATCCAGTAAACATTGAGGTATATTATCATGTATATTTGAAATGAATGAAAAAAATTTCAACATGAAACGATAAATGACTGCAGATTTATCAGCCTATTCCATGTTCGTCTTGCCAGTACAGTCCCCAATTGACGGGAAAGATGCAACTCGTAATTTTTTACTGAACCAAATAAACCTATAAAATTTTCAATTGTCATATATTTTTCTTCTGGGTGAATTAAGAAAAAGCTGGAAAAATCGTGAAATTATCATTTTTCCAGGTTTGAAAAAAAATTTGTTAAAAAAAACACTTTAACGTGCTATAAAAATTAATTAAAAATACTTTTTCAACGACTTTTTTAATTCACTTTGAAGAGATTTTCATACTGAAGAAAATAAAATTTGGTTCGATTCAATAGGTCGTTTACTTTATTTTCTATCACGTCCGCCAATTTGGAAAAATCGTGAAAATGGAAACTGGAGAAAACGCGCTCCAAAGTGTTCAATAGGAAGAAGTATCGATATAAAATATCAATAGCTTCTCTGCTTTTGGCAATATTTGGAAATATATTCTTCGATAGTTTATCTATCGATTTACGCAATAAAAAAAATCGGACCTTGTAATTCAGGAAGCAATTGGACGCGTCAGAGGTGCGACCAATTGCTTCCTCGAGATCCGGAATGGTCTGTGGATCATTGGCATACACTTTTCCTTTCAGAAAACCCCTAAGAAAGAAGTTCAATGGCGTCAAATCGCAGGATCTTGGTGGCCATAAATATGCAGTAACCAATGCAGCAAATAAAAATTTACATGCGGTGCTCGATCGTATATTCTCCATGACTAAACCTCAATACTTCCTGACGCCAGTTGTCAAAGATTGGTACTCTTGTTCGTTACACGCTTTATATTTTTTGTATTACGACTGGACTAAACGACTCCAAATTGCTACTTTTACAGTCGAGGGTGTTTCATGCGTTTCGGAACACTCGCAGGTGCTTCGGAAAATGAGCTCTAAAAATAAAAAAATCAAATATTTCTCCCATAATTCCTTTTGTATATCATTCTTGTGGTGTCTATAAATGATTTAAGCCAATAGAAAAAAAATCCGAAATTTTTTTTTCTACTCCGATGTAACGTCGTAACGATGAGTTGCCCGTACATTCCCCACCAAAAGTGAGTTTCGGTGAGCATTTTGAGTACTTTGCGATAACATTAAAATCAGAAAAATAATCAACCGTATTGAAGATGCTAAGAACATTGGTTTTGAATTATAAAAATGCTAAATATTTATAAATAAATTGTTTAAACAAAAATTTGTTTAAAAAATCTCCGGTAAACTTTATTTTTTGTGACATTAAATCAATTACGATATTTTTCCGAATGCATATGATTTTTTAAAGAATTTTCTCTCCATTTCGGAAATCCCGTTTTTGCAATTTTTCAGAGGCTGTACCAAGGACACTGTTCGTTCAATACCCCGGACACTTCTTGGATTTAATATGGAAAATCGCTCCGGAAACACATTGAAAACGTGTGGGCCTTCATCCATTTTTTTAATTAAAAGAATTAAAATGAAAATAGAAAGAAAATTCTAAAAAAAATGCATACCTATTCAAAAAAACCTACGAATCCATTTTATAATATAACAAAAGTAGTTTACCGGACATTTGTTCAACAATTTTTTTCAACAATTTACTTACAACTTTTTTCTATAATTATTACCGGAAATGAATGTTCTTGACAGCTTCAATGTGGGTGATTAAAAAAAAAATTATCTCATCGCAAAGTACTCAAAATTATCGCCAAAATTCACTTTTGGTAGGGAATGTACGGGCAAAAAATCCTTCAGCGCCCAAAAATGTCAAACATTTTTTTCTACTCGAAATTAATTGCAAGTTGAAAAATTTGGCGTACTGTATCCAGGTAAAAAAATGCAATAAGGAACTCGTTGCACGCTTGAAAGAAAGACTGCGGGATAAGCCAGTCTTATGCAGAGGTAAAAGCCTCAAGGACCGAAGAACCAATGCACATGTTTGTCTTGCGGATGATCCCGCGTTAATCTACCAAAGGGAATAAAGAGGGTGCTAGGTCACCGACATTTTTTTCTCTCCATCATTATTGTTTTTTTCCATCTTCAAGTAGCGCCAATTCTACATGGATGAATTTACACTCGTATACCCAACAGCCATATAATTCAATCCCGCGATAAACATCGTACGCATAAACCCCATCGACGATTTTATGGTAAACGAATCAATTAATCGAACATTTTCGGCATGACGCGTGTGTACATATGCAAATATATAAATATACATGAGCGTGTGGCAATCACGCGAGGGGAATTCATCGAGTGAGGTTCTGCACTCTCGTTCAATCGCCTCGTCAGATGCATCGATCAGCCAACAATGAACTGTGATAATAATCATCGCGTGTATACCAGCCGTGCCTCCAATATGATCACATTTGCATTCAATTGCAATATGAACTCGAATGCTCTAACTCGAAAGGCACCGTAAATGTAAAAACAAATTTTCATACGTATCGCAAACTAGATTCACATAACTATTCATATCTATGATGCACGAGAGTCCCAAAAAAATGCGATCCATGAAATCTTCGTTCCGAGTCAATTCGTTAAGGCCTTAGGCCACAGTAACAGGTATAAAATCATGGGCGAATTTAACCATTTTTTTCGTATGAAAAAGTGATTTACTTATAAACTTAATTATATTTATTAATTCTATTTATTAATTCTAATTCTAATTATTAATTCTATTCACTCATAAACACATCTATTTAGTATAAATATCAAGCTGTTAGAATTTTTTTTTCGATGTACAAAATGGCCGACTACTAATATTTTCTGTTGTTCTCTTTTTTAGGCGCTCCGTGGCGTGACATTTAGCATCCACAATTTTTTACCGAAAACAAAAAACAACAATTCTCGTTAATCTACATTTGAATACCTAGAGAAGTACGTACGGAATTTAAAAAATAGTTTTATACAAAAGTTGTAGGTCTTTGAACTTAAGAAATGAATTTTCAGTGAAAAATTTCGTTATAACTGCTCTTCAACTGCTCATAAAATGAAAAGTTTTCGATTAATCAGAAATTCCGTACGTACTTCTCTGCGAAATGCAATTAGGAACATAACATTTAAATTTGAAGTAAATCGAGTGAAAATTGTTGAAGTTATTTGTCACGCCAATTGGAAAAAAGCTGTTTCGAGAAGTGTCGAGTAGTCGGCCATTTTGAACATCGAAAAAAATACATATATTTTCTAACAGTTTGATATTCATACTAAATAGATGTGTAATTAATTTTACGAGTGAATCACTTTCTCAACCGAAAAAAATATTGTTAAATTCGCACATGATTTGATACCCGTTACTGTGGCCTAAGGCCTTAAGGATATTTATTTTCAATAAAAAGTCAAAAAGTTAAAAAATCTCCGATTGCGCTATACGAGGGTGATTTTTGAATACGTTTTTATCCTCCTACTCGTTGCCTTGTCGTTAACCCTCGATTCATCCAATGAGAATCTATCCAGCCCCGAAGGTTCACGAATTACGTCCGATCATTTCGCTTCTCGACAAACAAAGAAGAATCTGTTAAAAATAAAGCGAGTGATACGCGCTGCATCAATCACCCCCGTCGCTTTCCTCCAGCGCGGTTCGACGCCCCTGTAAATTGTCGCGTTGCAATGACAAGTGGAAAGAAATTGTCGCTACGTGTTTTATACGTTTGAAGAAGAAAAAAGCAAATGTTCACCGGAGGAGAGGGAAATACAACGAGAATAAAACAAAAGCAGACACGAGCGAGAATATATCGAGTGTGACGGCGAAATTTCATTTCGTTGCCATGGGGAACAAGCCGCGCAGGGCAAGGGGGGCTCAGAGGGAGAAAATACTGCACCGTAGCAGTGATGCATCTCTGTTCGTGCTGGTGCAATGGTACAGTGAATATACGTATACACGCATAGACATATATTCACAGATGGCAGCATACGCCATGCAGTCTCGACAGCCGCGGCTATTCTCGTCGATGAATTTCGAATTTGTTGCCAATCACTTTTTCGTGCAATTATTTCACAACATCTCGACATGACGTATAAATCCGAACCGAAGAGAGGGAGAAAGAGGGAGAGAGGGAGAGAGGCAGAGAGAGATAGAGAGAGAGAGAGAGAGAGAGAGAGAGAGAGAGAGAGAGAGAGAGAGAGAGAGAGAGGGACAGGGGGATAAAGAGACGAAGAGAAAACTGCAGGGTCGGAGGGTTAATTCGTGGCGAATTGGGTATAACCGTATAGAGTCGGACATGTAAGCGAGCAAGGGTTTGGGATGGGTGTTGAATCCTGTGGAGAGTTCGGACGCCTGGCATTCGCACGACAACCGGGAAACAGAGGAGGGAGCTTGAGGGTGAGTGGATTGGCGTGAATATATATGCAGGAATATGCCGTAACACATGCACGTGGCACGGTCACTGCATCCACAGGGCTACTATATATCCGACAAATGCATGAAAACCAACCTAATACAACAACGCGAAATAGCTACATCGACGAATATACATATGAGATACATCTACAGAGATGCATGTATGTAGAGGGTGATTCAGAATTCCGATAACTCCTGCACTGATGTCATTTTTTTTCAACTTGATGTACAAATTCTGGGGTCACGGATCTGCAGCCAAATGTTTGGTTAGTGCACGAAAATATACAGTTCCAACAGTTGTTCGCATCAAGAAACGCACGGACGGTCGAATTGATGAACAAATATTGACATACCTCGGCTAAAAATTTGACTGCAGGTTTGCAACGCCGAATTCGGTGAAACAATTTTTTTCAGCGTGTGGTCGAGATACCTGGGCAGAACGAGAGCAATTCCTTTTTCTTTGTCATTCTTTATGGGGTTGAAGTTTGCATCATTGGAAGGCAACGATTTTTTTCTTCATTTTTTGTGTTATTTTAATCAGACCCGATCGATTTAGGGTGTCTCTATAAAGTTTCTAATAAAGATCTCGAAAAAGGTTTATCGTTGCTCGGTACGGCAAAAAAAAATGGGAATTAGAAAAAAGCTGGTTTTCGTTGTGTCCCAACGATGTAAACTTTAATATCATCATTCTTTGCTGATTCGACGTTGGCATGTAGTCTTGTCTTAATGATAAAAAAAAATATTAATTTACTTTTGAGGTTATCAAGCAACGTTGCGTGACTTCATACGCAATCGAAAGAACTTCCATCACCAGTTTGATGCAAACACGCATGAATCTCCACTGGTTATTTGACGCTGCTTATTGGAATTAACATCCTGATCCAGCGGTACAAATGCGAGTCAATTTTCGTTCGTAATTTAGCCCAAACTCAAGTGGATACCCGTTTAATGCCCGACGACTGATTGAGCGGCCGGAAAGAAGCAGCAAAAGGGAGAGAAAGAGTTGACACGCGTACCCCATACTGGAGGAATCGTGGAATGTGGTTGAAACTCGATCGTTGATTTGTGTATAATGAACTGTCATGCCGAGAAATAATTGCGATACGTCGAATTTTCCATATACATTTGTAGTACTGCAATTGTATCGCTTTCGCCTACCCAACCCCTGCCCTGCATCCCTATCTCTTCAGTTCTACTCCTCTCGTCCCCTCTTCGGGCCTCTCACGCAACCACTAATCGTATATCATATGAGAATCAACTCGAATTTCAAATAAATAACAATCGAAAAGTCAATAGTATTCGAATAATATATGATAGGCGAACATTTTTATGCACTCAGATCGACAAACGAGAGGAAGTCAAACAATTTGACCGTCCGAGCATTTGTCACTTGATGTCGAAATAAGTGACGAGTGACAATCGCCTCGACATACGAACGCAAAAAACTAACGACTGAAAAGTTCTCCACTTGAATGCAAAATCAATAGCAGTGGTAAAGCATCTGGTGTAGTAATAGGGCAAGGTGAGTATTTCATTCGATGGTCCCGGCTCTGATATGAACGAACACGAAAGAGGCATATTCGCTCGCAAATTGGAGATCTGCCGTACAAGAATAATACTGAAGCAGTCTTGGGAGACCTACTTAATTCCGGAAAACATGGGGTTTTCAGGCATTCTCAATTATCTTAGTTGCAAGCATGTCTCGACCTAAGTTTTTTAAACTGAATTTTACGCGAGCCATTGGCAACTTTCATTTGAGTTCTGAATCAGTCTGTACACCTATCAGCCTCTACGTACACCTGTATACTTGTATGTTTATCGGCACAGGTGTATTTACTATATGACGCATACATCAAGATGCAGAGTACAGCTAATTTCGTAACCATTCGGTGCATGGTTATTCCTGTCATTTGTCCGTTTAATTCAATCCGTTAAATGTAACAAATCAGATAAACGTTTCGTGTTCCTTTTATATCACGATTAATTTTTTGCAGTAAAATCACTCTCGAGAATGATGCAAATAAATGACCACAGGAAAATTGTGCAGTTCAAATACATTGATGTAGAAATCTTTTCTTTCATAGGCCATGAGAAACCACATTTTAACAATAACAAGGTAAGTAGCCTAGAATAAATTGCACAAAAGGTGCGTGTATGCACTACACATATACATATAAGAGTGTAAATAGTTAAAATGTATCGTCGCGAGAACTGTAGTTGTGGAAAACGTTCGATATGAGAATGATCTGAAAGTGATGGTAGATTCGTTTCGATGGTCAATATAGAGATCGTAAAAGTTCGTGGCCGATAAAAAAAAACGTCATGAAGGGAGAAAAATATAGAGGTAAAGTCCTCAGGAGTCTCAGAGACCAAGACGAGGGACTGTCCATACATCATGAGATTCTACCGCTTGTCTAATATTATAGGCACCAATCGTAAGAGCTTAATATTAGGGTGAAGCTAAGTGGCGCACCAGCTGACGCCGTTGCCTCTCGCCGTTATACCGTGGGTGCGAGTGCCTATGTGTGAGTGTTGGAACTCTCTCGCTCTCTTGCTCTCTTTCACCCTCTGCTTCGCTCCTCAGCCCCGCACGCACGCTGCGACCCGTCTTGAGGGTGTGCAGATGAGATTTAGGGAACACCGAGAGAAGCGTCAAGCATAGAAGTCTGCTACCGACACTGATTTGTAGTAAGCTTTGTTTCCACTCTAAAAGCCTCTATATACCGAACATGAACGCCCCATGAACGAGTATGAAGCTAACCTCACTTTCTCTGCAATATTATATTTAGCTATAAAGTCACATCCATCACAAACTCGTTCGGTTATGACCCCCAATCTAGTCTACGTGTGATCATTGTAGTAAAACAGATCTAATTGTCTCTACGCTAGTATACCTGTACCTGTATATGTGATCTTCCAAATTGATGACCATTTCAACGAAAACTCAATCGCAAAATCGAGCGTCCATATAATAGGATTCGACAGTTGCCGGTTATACAGCTAAAGAGATAACCAACCTGCATCAACTTTCGAGTCAATTATGCGCCTTTTCCTCCTAATTGGAAAGCGATCGTGAATAAAAGTCTGTGTCCTACGATGCAACAGGTTGACAATACGAATAAGCACCTCAAATACGTACGTTGGGTGCGTTGTGATCCCTACTCGCGGATGATTTACATCAATTGAATGTAGTTACCACATTTGGACGTTCGAGACGAATAATGCTAAGATATAAAACCCAAGTGATCATTACCAGGAGTCGGTCGGCTGTTGTAATCATCACCTAGTATCCGTCTGACGCTGAATTTCAGTTCAGGATTCTCTTTCTCCTGAATCCTACGGTTGTTACACTCTCCCATACCGGTGCACTGTTCATCGCCGCATGTGCACGTCTCCTCACCGCCTATCCGATTATCCTCGATCTTCATCCCTTGAATCCTGCTCAATCTTCCGTTTTGTTGTTGCCGATGAGGTTCGTCGCCAGTGACGTCGACGTTTCCATTTACTCCACCATTTGCAAAATTGCTCAACCTTCCGCCGATCGGATTACCGATCCAGCAGCCGGTTTTTCTTAGGTCAACCCGTCCGGAGGCGATTGATTCGGGCATCTCGTGGTCGGGTGGTGGGCCGATTTCGTGATCACCGCCGGAGGTCTGATCCAGCTCGTCCAGCGAATTTGCCGATTCGGCCGCTGAATTCGAGCGATTGTCAATTTTATCGAGCGACGGCCTTACCAAATTGAATCTGTTGACTAGCATATTGTTGTGCCTCTTCAATCTCTTAGTGTCTAGATAAATTTCGCCGCTCGACGAGCGTTTCAGATGGAAACGTTCGTCCAACGGAGCCGAAGATTCCTCCCTGCTTTCGACGGAGTTTCTCCCTGCCATTGCGTGATCTGTCATTGTCAACTGTTGCACGCGACCTTCGCCACTGTTAATGTCCAATTGTCCACAACCTACGGCACTTTCGACCGACGTTCTACCTGAACTCGCGACATCCTGCTGCTGATGATGATGCTGGTGCTGTCGCAACTGTTCAACGTTTCCCGGCTCACCGTTGGCGATCATCATCATATCCCTTCCGAGTCTCAGATACTCGGCCTCGGTCTCCCTCTGATAAGCCACCAAACTAGCTGCCAGATTAACCGTCAGGCTAAAGTCCGTTGCTGGTGCAGCTTCGCTCTGCAGTAAATTTTTCATAAGAAAATTCGAAGCCGCTCGCTGATGAAGATTCTTCAACATCGCCGCCGCGGGCAAAGGTAACATATCGATTTTCACAGACGATCACTCGTAATATGTTCCCGAACAACGCATTGGTACCTCACCAAATTCAAAACGATAATCTCGACAACGATGTATGCACTATGTCAATCCGATCACAGTTGAGGGTCAAGACGTATTTTTGTTTATCTGGAAATGATTGCCTTCGCTCGACGTCACACCACTGTATATTTGCTGTCTTCCGGCACTGCGCAAGGTATCACTTATCTCGACAATCGTTATGACAAAACAATGAACGCGGGCCTGTGCGATTTTCACGATCTGTATCCTCTTTGCACCAAGTTTTCAACACCGGGATAACTGCATCCAACTTTCCCCACCGATTGTCATCACTCGTCGAAACAACATAACACACTATTTCATTGGCTATTCCCGTAAAGTACACATACTACTGTATCACTGTAAAACGTCCACTGTGCGACAATGATTCGCCAAGCAAGCATGGAGCCCTCTTTCACCAGCCATGTGTCTTGGGCTTGCCCAGCTCATTCAGCTTGTCCAGCTTGTTCAGTTTTGTTCTTTCGACTGCTTAATCAAACACCGTGACGGCACAGTCGTAAACGTTTGTCGGGCCGATAACGGATCGGCAAGGCTTAATTTTCGATCGCGGACGAACCATTCGAGCAGCAAAGCATCACGAAGGCTCCACGAGCCACGAGGTAATCGCCGCAACGTAGAAAGGACGTATCGTGCAAAGGATGGTCGAGTGAAAATCAAGCAGGAACGAAGGAAGGGATGCAGAGCAACCGACGAAATCTCGTGAGCGTCGTGCACAACCCTCGAATGCAGGAGAGCCTACACCACCAAAAGCATAACACCCGTGGTGGAGTACTATAGCCAGTAGGGCTGCTAGCCGTCATAGGATCTCGTGAGCCGCCCCGCGAATGAAAACCAACCCCCTCGTAGGGTGGGAGGTGAGGGTAGCTCGTGCCCAGTGCTTATACCTATCCCCTGTAACTTTGCTACGTCGTCTGTCAACCCCCTTTCCCTCCGATTCTCACTACGTCCCCCACTCTTCGTGGAGTTTCTAGGTGAGATAATACAGACTATAAGCGGAGCAATTCAGGGCTTGGCTGGGATCCCTCTCACCGGGCATATCGGTAATGCCGTAATAAAATCATACTCCGCCGTGGCAAGCGAGGCACTCTCCACACTCGCACACACGCGCACCCACGAAGCTACACCCACGCACGTGTACACCTTAAGCGCGGAACGATAGACAGAGGTAACTCGGGTGGGACCCCGAGCCAAAGACTTCAAGACAAAGAGAGGCAGAGAGAGAGAGAGAGAGAGAGAGAGGGAGAGAGGGGGGAATGAGGGAATGCGATCGCAATTTCACGAGGAACAAAGTAAGGGATATTTGAGGGGTTGATAAGGTAGCCGGAGCGTGAGTGGGAGACAGATGGATAGACGATTGAATTAAACGCTGCGATGAAAGCAGGGCCTAGGGAGAAAGAGACGCCAAGAGTGGCGGCTCGCCGCGGTGTGTCCTGCGGACCGTCTACTTCCTCCACCGTACACGGAGGGGTGTTTTCTGGCCTGCGTCGTAGCCCAAGGTCTCGTAGAGGGAGAAAAAAGCCCCGGAGATTCGCATTCCTTTGGTCCAACGATTGGATTTTATTTGACGAAGCAAACCCTCCCGTTGGCCAATCGGTGCGAGTTACTCACGAGTGAAACAGGCCACGCCCACACCCCTTGCTGCTGCTTCAACCCCCTCGACTGCGAACAGTGGGTAGGGGTGTTATACCCCATATCCGCTTCTGTTTGATACGTATACGTGAATATATGTATAGATGTATCAACACACGGACGTACTAGACTTGACGTATACATACACAGGTAGGGATGCTACTTCTAGATGGCTTTCTACATCCTTATCAACTTTATTATCTCCAACCGGAACCTCACGGTGTATGTAATACGAGGATGGTTTAGTTGGCTAGGTGACTTGACGTCGCCACATTTTCTTTCCCACCGACTTTCTTGCAGGGTGTTTGCGTTATGACGTTTTGAGGGTAGATTTTAATATCGCACGCGAGCTTACTGACTTTTATGCCACGGCCGTTCTAGTACATAATCCAATTTCTTTACACTGCGTAGGCGCAACACGAGTGCTGCCTTGCGTTTTATGGCGTAAATACAAATACACAATTGGGCAATTGGAGAAAATGGGGGATTCTATTGTCAATTAATTAAAAAAGTGATTAATGTAGACTCACGGTGAATACACATCAGCTGCTTTGCAACAAATAGTAGTCTCAGCCAAAATAATTGGACACTGAAATGCGGATGAGTTTTGATTATTGAGGGGTGAAGCCACTTGAGGGTTTTCAAATTTTTGTAAAAGAGAAGGAAGTAGACAATGTTAATTCGGAAGGCCAAATGTATGGTGTTGACATTGCGAATTAATGGGAAATTGAAAATTTGTATTACTAAGTGTTAGTTTAAACTTTAAACGCGTTTTTCTGGAAACTGTGTTGTTTAGACTAGCCGGGAAGGTAACTCAACCAAATATGTACCTATTCACTTGAACTTTCGAACGTATCTTCTCACAAGGAAAGGTTGCGAGGTCGATCTCTCCGATTTCGATGAAATTTGGCATGCTTGTGGAATGGGTAAATATAGGCGAGGCGTATTTTTTTTTATATCTGCGGAACCCGATTTTTAAGGGGTGAAACGCACCCTCGAAAATAGGGGTGTTTTTCGTTTTTCGTCGATAACGTTATCGTTCTTATCTCTAATGTATAGTAGACGAAAAAATTAACATTGTTGCAATTGGAATGTTTTTCATATCTCGTACCGTTAAAACGTTATCGACGAAAAACGAAAGACACCCCAATTTTCGAGGGTGTGTTTCAACCCTTATAAATCGGGTTCCGCAGATATAAAAAAATACGTGTCGCCTATTTTTACCCATTCTACAAGCATGCCAAATTTCGTCGAAATCGGAGAGATCGACCTCGCAACTCTCCCTTGTCAGATGCATTCTCCATGGAACTGCGTGCGAAATTTGCGATTGATTATTAACTTTTTTAGACCCATTCACTTTTTTAAAAACTTTTTTAAACTCACTCACTTTTTTTATAAACTATTTAAAACTCATGTGATTTTTTGCTTAAAAATCAACGTTTTCATTCAGACCTGCACTGCCGATCTTCAAGAAGGAATTTCCCAATTTCCGTACGCAGTTCCATAGCTGTTTGTATATATTCTAGATTTCTTTGGTTTTTTGCTCTCGTCGAAAACTACAAGGGAAATCCTTTCGGCTGCGGAACAGTTTGCACGAGGACTCTGCGGTCTTGGACCATTTTCAATTGAAAAATTACAAAAAAATGTTGTACACTTAAAACTATGTGTAATAAAGTTTTGCAATTATTTTTTTTACTGCTTTCATTGTGAAATTCTTTCTCGTGAAATTCTTAAGATCAGCTTTTCTTTTTGCATAGCTAGAGTGGCTTTACTCCTTAATATAACATCGGGTATGACAAGGAGGAGCAGCGTTTGTTCAGCTTCGGTGAACTATTAGATTTTCGTCGTCATTCGCGATGTATGAAACAAGATACATGGGGATTTTACAGATAGGGAGAAAGCGAGGGGAAAATAGAAAGAGGGAGCAAGAGAAAACTAGATACATCGACACATGGCGGAAGACGACATACACACGTCCATTTCCGTCGGAAATGTTTCAAGAGATAATTAAATTAATTGCGTTCAGACGAGAGAAACGTCAGGCGTTTACGGAGTATGTGCACAAACACACATGCTTCACTCTACACAGTTATAGAGAAGGACCGCAATTGTTTACGGCGAATTCACAGTGGGACTAAATTATAGTCTCACACGCGACAACTATACATATATACACAATGACATCCGAAATGAGGTGCAATATCGCAGTTGCCTGTTATATATTACTTGCGTGAAGTCATCCGAATCATAACATAAATTCTGTTTATCAGTTACGGCTAATCCAGCCTGGAGCAGCGATCTTCTTCCATGATGAATGAAGCAATGAGAGAAATGGAAATGAGCAGGTCTGTTGTTTCGCTGACCTCATTAACGTCGTGTATTCGTTTCAGCAATTGCTCTTGTACCGGGCGATAAGAACAACGGATAATGCACTAATGAGTTTCTAACTTCGATTATCGAAACTTGCCAATCGATACCTTGCTCGGGAATCTAAAAATCTCACTATCCGATTTATTCACAAGGACTTGATTATTGACTTGATTGACAACAAGTCAAGGATTGACAACATTGACAAGGATTGACTTGATTATTGACTTGATTATTCACTTATCAACTAGGTAGGGCAGCATGATCCACAAATTTCATTTCTACAAAAAGTGATTCTTCGGTAATTTGAGGGAAGCTAGGGGAAAAGCAAATGGTAGGTGGCGAGGACGATACAATTGGAAATGATGCCACTGTACTACAAATGTGCTTTGTTTTGTCGTCAGGTTGTCCACTTCCATAAAAGCCCCAAATCTAGGCCAAGATTGCTGAGTTGAGCATTTTTATCTTTTCGTTTCTGTTAGGACAGTCGCGCTGGCTAAGGCAGTATTGCGATTCGGGTTATTGAGCGAAACGTCTGACATCGCTTTACATATACAAGCCAAATGGCAATTTTTTCCCCAAGAATTAGCCAGTCTTGAAAATTGTATGTGAAATAGGCGCTTCCATTGGCAGATGTTCAAACACGCCGTAATAGTATAAAACAAATGATTTTACTAAAAAAATTCCAGAATCAATTGGTAGCTGAGACTTCTTAAGGTACTCCGTTTGCGGAGGGCAGTATTTTGTAAGGGAATAAGGAAGCCCCCCTCAATCATTGGTAAATTAGTTTCGCTGAATAAAAATAAGTCGCCATCAATTATTATATACAACGATGATCGGGAATAAAAAATTTCGCAAAAATTTAGTAGATTTAGACATTTTCACATTTTCTCTTGAAAAGTCGAGGTTACGAAAATTCTTGTGCTACTCACATTTTTCTAAGTTTTATGATTAACATTTTCTTTGAACGTTCGGTGACCCACTGTTTTTATTGCATTTAGGGAATCTTTAGAATTTTTTACACGCGTTGAAAACCTTATATCAGGCATCGAAAGTTATTTAGAATATAAATTATTAAAGTACTGTATAAATGAGACGATTTTTAGAGTCGTAATTTTTCATTAGAAGTTCGATAACTTGGCTTAAAATTTTCACCAGTATGTCGGGATGTATTTTTACTTGATTATAGACAAAAAACAGTTAATTGTAAAATATTCAGGTTGGTGAAAGGAATACCTTAAGGTAGTACATACACAGTAACTACGCAAAAGAGAGTATCCATAAGAGAATGTCCAAATACTCCTATTCTAATATCGAACAACTTGTGATATCATACACTATGATAGTACATGAATACTACTCCGTGCTTCACAATCTGTAAGATACTAAAACAGGACAAGTTTTCATTTACATCGAGATTGACGGGGTGATTGATAGGGGAAAAATGTACCACGTGACCATACGCTGTGAAATGTCAGTAAACATAATGAATTTATTGTTATATCATGACCGACTATAAATTTGCAGATGATTTATTCTTGCGCGAATTGTGCTGCTTGTACCGTGTTTTCTAGCTGTTATTCTCATACAACGACTTAGCAGCGCTGATAAGTAAGTGGACCCTAATTCGTGGCATTTCTATCTTGGTTCAGGATGAGGTCTATCCTGCAGACTGATCACTACCGTTACTTACAAAGTTCTCAATGAAGTCTTCTGCAACCACTATTCATTTCCTAAGTTCCAACATGTATCTTTGCGGGTTTTTACGTATTCTCCCGTATTCTGTATCCAACATGTATCTTTTACGTATTCTTTACGTATCTTTGCGGGTTTTTACGTATTTACGTATTCCCTTTCCCTACCAGCACTTCCCTAATGTAACCTCACTTTCGTTGCGACCACAGGCGTCTTGACCTAATACCGCCTTGCAATCCTCAAAATCTCTACAACGCGTAACCATCTGTATCACTACATTCGTCTGGTTGCGAATAGAACTTAACAAGAGAACAGTCACGACGACTTTTTCATTTTACAAAATCGCCCCTGACCTGCCAACTTTGAATTGATTTATTCAGCCTCATTATAAGTAGCCGTTAAGCTTACTTGCGTTTTTGAACACACATGCCACGGTGTAGATATACAAAGGATTCAGCAGAGACCAAATAACCAAGTACGTACTCGGGCTACTTGAACTGCCACTGCCACGAACAGGTCGCCGCTACAATGACAAAAAAAACTACGACAAGAACGTTAACCTCGATATCTGGCTGCAATTAGAAAGCAAAGCTTTGGTGAACGACAATCAGGTGAATATATTACATAACATGTTGACCCACATGACCGAAAGGCCGGCTCTCTCGATATTTTGAGATAATAGAGTTATATTGCCCAATCGGTGCGTAATGATTGACAAAGGAGTGTATGCCGTTGCTCGTTTTGCCATGGCGCTCCGCAACATCGATACGAAGCTCACCTAGAACAAAGGGCGGGGTGGGGGGGTGCGCGTTAAAGGGGTGGCAATTTGAGATTGTGGAAAACACAAAAGTGTGCGGAGGTAGAGGAGAAGGAAAAAGTGCGGCATGCCGCGCGCTCCGCGGTGCTGGCTGTGATATATCATAGGAGTGGTTTTCCGCTATATTGCTGCAAGGGTCTGGTTTAAGTGGAGTTTGCTTCTCTATTAAGGGGGGCAGTTCCACCACTTTTTCTCCTGCGCCTTCTCCGTTATCGCTATTCACTCGACATTTCGTATACCGAGGTAGGCGATACAAGCAACATAAATACTACACATTTGCCAGGTATGTGAAACCGTACGGGGATATGTACACCTGTATGCACGAGGGAACGTACAGGCCCATACATAGACATTTATTTGATACAAGGATGGAACGAGGGGGTATTACATGTATAGGGGTAGAAACGAGCTTTCCTACGTAGGACAGTATGTACGTTGAGTATATAAAGCCGAAGCAGAGGCGCGAGAAAGCTTCGAAGGGTAAACCAACCAACGGGGAAACGTTTTGCGAGTGAGAGCCACCCTCGCGATCCGTTGCACCCGCACTCGGACGCCGGGAATCCGATTGCAAGGGGAGCGAGGGGTAAGTGAATTCGCGACCACGCCCACCTTTGGAAGCACCGACCTCGTCGACGTCACACGACTTATCACCCTCTCGCACTGCTTTTGCTGCTGCTGAAAAGGCACGAACGCATATCACGACTCGCGCAAGGGTGTGCGACGAAGAAAGGCAAAAAGAGCGGGAGAGAGCGAGAAGAGAGAGAGAGAGAGAGAGAGAGAGAGAGAGAGAGAGAGAATATGCCCTGTGCACGTTTTGAGCTTTCGAGGAATGGGGAAAAAAGAGCGGATAAAAGGTCGCGGGGTGCGATAGGAGCGGTGTGGGAGGGTAACAGGGAGAAGAAAAATAATGAAATGAACATCGGGCCGCGCGAACTGCTGCTCCTCGCGCTGCTAGGATAAATCGGGAATTATTATAAGAGCAGCCAGGGGGAAAGAGAGAGTGAGAGAGAGAGATAGGAGAGGTGGAGAGTAAAAGCCAAAAGAGAGGGAGATATGGTCCACGGAGAACTGGCTTCTGAAATTCTACTATTATAAAGTCTACTTCTCTCTTTCCTTCTCTCTCTCTCTCTCTCTCTCTCTCTCTCTCTCTCTCTCTCTCTCTCTCTCTCTCTCCCTCGCTCTATTCCTCTCATTTGCTTTTGCCCTTTTTTCCTACTTGGTTTATAGAAATTTACGTCGAGCCCCAGGAAATGGGCGAGTAAAATGGAAGGTGGGAGGATAAAGAGCTACTCGCCGAAAAGATTCGTTTTATTCGACCACTCGCGAATATAATTATTCATTTCTTTTGGGAAAAGCTGACATGATATGATAACGTCCGTGCAATGTGCGTATAATAATAAGTAATAATGTATGTATCTGTACACACACACACACACAATATATATATATATATATATATATATATATATATATATATATATATATATATATATATATATATATATATATATATGGATGGATGGATGGATGGATGGATGGATGGATGGATGGTGCCTGCAGATCTATGCAACACGATTTTGATGATGAGGAAGGGCACTTATATGGTGCCGGAATCGCTACCCGTGCGGAAAACTGATAGGGCATCCCTAATAAGAATTAGCACTAGGGAAGGCCTTTCAGGGCTTCCCTAGTGCTTTCCCTAGTAGGGATTTCCACAATGGGCCCAGACTTGGCCATTATCGGGATAAACTTGTAGGGATTTCCACAATAGGCCCCGACTTGGCCATTATGGGGATAAACCTGTAGGGATTTCCACAATAGCACCCGACTTGGCCATTATAGGGATAAACCTTTAGGGATTTCCACAATAGGGCCAGACTTGGCCAGTATAGGGATAAACAAGTAGGGATTTCCACAATAGACCCAGATCTGACTATTATAGCGATAAACCAGCATAAATAGCTTAGACTACATGGTTGATAGTATTTCAATTATTCAAATCGATTTTATACATCGATCGAATAATATTATCGAACGCAAATTGGGAAAAAAGCGTAAGGGCATTAGCAAATAAAAAATCAACAATGAACACAAATATGCAGACAAACATCAGACAGTATTTATTTATCAAATTAAAGAAACCTTTTACATAGATACAAACAATTACTCGTGGTTTCACTCATACATGGAGTAATGCTAGCGCATAAGTGTGAACAGTCCCAACCGGTTTTCTCGACATTTTTATAGCAACTAATTTCCCCTCAATACTCATCATAGGGAAAATTATTTCTTCTGAAGACTTCGCTGATATTTCCCATTCATAAACTTTATCTGACTGTGTAGGATAAGTAAATAAATTGGTCTTTGTTTTTCAGATCTTTCCCTCGATGGAAATAGGTTCTAGTGATTCAGTAGACCCATATATTTTTTTTTATTTCTACTACACATCCATTCCTTAGAATGGATTATTTTTTGTATTAATTTTGTCATGGCAGTTTGTGATAAAGGCTCACATGCAAATACGCAATCACATTTGTACGCGCGCACACATACATACACATGTCCTACGGCCACACCTATGCACATGAACAATTACATAAAAACAAATACAGATATACCCTGACGCATTTAACATACACGTATATCCACTGATACGGATATTTTATGGCGCTGAAATGGTTATGATGAGGCGCCGTTGAGGCATTTTCAGGGCGCTAAAATGGTTTTGATGAGGCGCCATTGAGGCAACTTATAAGGCCCCGGTCGTTGCACCTTTAATGGCCCTTGTTGACAAAGTGTGACCGGCCGCTAACGGCCCTCATGTGGCTTCCAGATTAGGGCCCGAATAAAGTTAGGGGAATATTATCGGGGCCCGATCACAGCCCCAACTCAATTTCCGCACGGGTAACTAGCGGTAAGACGACAATATTTCACAAGATAGTGCAAAATATGCACTTGAACGCGTCTATCTCGAAACTACATAACTTAACACGGCGGGATTAATATCTTGAGTAACTTTCACACTCTTGGCTTGAATTTGCACAGTTAGCGTTCAAACAGTAGTCATTTTCGGTTCACGATCGCATTTTTTTATTGGATGAACCATTTGTTAAAAACAATGATTTCAGCATGCTGTTTTTTCAAGAGAAAAATATGGTTATCTTTGGAGAAGCTGTCATTTTTTGTATTTATCGAAGTTTTGAAAAGTGGATCGTGAACCCATAGCCAGTTGGATAAATTTGAAGATTTTTTTTTGTTTCCGTTTCAGATTACATTTGAGCCTGGTAGAGATCCCGCTGTTTCGGGCCTCGCCGCTGGAGGACTGCAACGTCAACTGCAGCACCACGAACACTTTGAAAGATTTTCTTCCGAAAAAATTACATTGTAACCACAAACATGTGTACAATGTGCTGGGAAAAAATGAATTTATTCCAACCAATGTGTCACTAGAAAAAAAATCATCATTCTGACCCTTCAATTTGGGCTTCCAGAGAGGGATACCCCGTTGAGATGTACTTTTCTAAAATAAGATTTATATCTTTTTGAGATCCACTTATTTTGTGTACCTATATACTTCTTTTTAATATTCAACGTACGGAATGCGATGGAATACATCAAGAATCGTATCGGATTCTGTTCGATGATGTGGGAATCCTTAAGGAATCGAATTGGATTCGTAAATTGGATGCCAATGGGAAATCCCGATTAGAATCCAAAGTACAAGCGTAACGTTTTAGTATAGGGATCCAATGCGATGACTCATTGAGTCCCCATCAGCAAGTAGGGACAAGTTTGTAAATCCAATTGGATCCTCACGATAATTTCTGCACGAGAAATGGTTGAAAAAGTTTCAATGTTCGCATAATCCCGTTAGCAAAAATACGATCAATTTAATTCAGCAGTTCCATTTACATATTTCCACTTTTCATTAGCAAGTTCGCCGCTGAAGATGAATAAAAAATGAAGAATAAAGAAATAATGGCGTTCGCCGTTGAAAAAAATGGGGGAATTGGACGAAAAAAAAGAAGTGAGAGCAAAAGACAGGGAATTAAGGGGAGAAAGTGTGGCTACACGGTCTGCGGGGCAATATAATAATATTATACCGATAGGGAGGCAGTTATAAGCACATGACGCTCCTTCGTATTATACACAGCCTATATCTCACGTGAGCGCCCCTACCCCTAAGAGCACAAGCTCTTACATACATACGCGTCGACGTTCTGTATGTGTGTTCGACTATGGAGTATCTGGATTTACCCGAGGCTTGGGGTAGGACTTACGCGAGCGTCACTTAACTGCCATATTTCGCCGTCTACTATATTTGCCGTAATACAAACGCTTTAAAAGCCTCGAGTCAACCGTGAAATTGACTTTATTAGCCTTTTTTTCAGCCTTGCACGTTTCGCGTATATGTACATCGAACCATTGTACAGGGATGCCGATAAAACTCGTGGATTTCTAATTATACGCTCGTATATGTTACAACGTTTTCTGAAGGATTTTGCAGACGATCTACCGTCAATACACGCTTATTAAACTTTCTAAACCCTCCATTCGTATCTTATATCGGTAAAGTAACTTTAATTAAGGGGTCTTCTCACTTTAGACGCTAAAAAAGCTATTTTCATGAATTTTTGTGATAGGTTTATATCAGAGATATTGATATAAAAGTTGGTACACTTAATAAATACACTTTCGAAATACATTTAAAAAAATTGTTTATGTATTTATGTAACCCAAACAAACTTTAAACGCGTTTTTCTCGAAACAACATTTTTCGACGGCTTGTTGATATAATCTTCGAAACTACCAAACCGATCCTTATGAAATTTCAACCACATATTCTTTACAACTATTGATATAGCGCATATCAAGAATTAAAAAAAATTATATTTACTTTTTTCCCCAAAAACGGCGAACAACCCGGTTTTTTTGTTTTTTCGAAAAATGTCCGCCATTTTATTATTTTTGCATATATCAAAAATCGTATGTTATGCACTATTAACATACTGAATTTCAAACCGTTTGATTTTTTTGTTTCGGATGATCCATCTCCGAGATTTCATCAACAGCGCAAACATACAATTTTTTAGGACATTTTTTAACTATCATTTTCGTCTATAAATAGTGACTTAAATGAATAAAAAATAAAGTTAAATGTATTCCACAAGTGTATTTATTAAGGGGCCAGTCCACTTTGAAAATTTCAAAAAATAAAAGCAAGCAAGCTTGAAGAAGTCGACGATGATGAGCAATCAGAAGGGATTTTGTACGGTGCAGGAATTGCCGATTGAGTTTAGGTAAGAGTTTTTCATAGTATAAACTTCAAACGCGTTTTTCTCGAAACAATGTTTTCAAAAACTAGCTCCATCGTATCTCTAAAACTAATAAACCGGTTCTTTTGAAATTTGAACCACATATTGTAAACATGATTCGGAACAAGGTGACCCCCGATAGTTTTGAAATTTTGATTTTTACTTTTTTTTGGCGAAAAACTGCGAAAAAAACGCGTTTTTTTTACTTTTTTCGTTTTTCATCTGCCATTTTTTTATTTTTTGATAAAACTTTATATCCGAGGGTCATTTTGTAGCTGGTGTCATACTGAATCTAATGGACTTGGATTTTTTTTGTTTCAGACAACCCGTTGCCGAGTTGTGATGGAGCTACCTAACCCACCTATTTTTGAGGGGTTACGTTAAACGATAGTTTTTGTGCTTAAAAATGAATAAAAACGAATCAAAATTTTTTTAAATGTATTTCGAAACTTTATTTATCAAGCCCAACAACTTTCATATTCATATCTTTTTTAAATTTTTCAAAAAAGATCGCGAAAATAGCCTTTTTTCGTGTCTACAAAGTGGACTGGCTTCTTAAGTGTAAGAACTTTTATATCAATATCTATTATATAAACCTATCAAAAAAATCATGAAAATAGCCTTTTTAGCGTCTAAAGTGAGAAGTCCCCTTAATTAATTTAGATTCGTCGCTGACACCTGAATTGTAGCTTTTGATTGCCGATGGGAAGCTTAATTTTATGAATTGAATATTTTCTAGCTGCCACGAAACTTTACGGGCTCAAAGTATTCTCATGAAAAAATAAAGGCCGTGCAGAAGTTTTGTTGGGGATTCCCCAGATTCTACGACATCCCTATAGGGATTCGATAGGGACGCCGCACGTAGAGAATTTTTATTCGAATCCAAGTGGATTCGGCGCTATTTGCCGATTGACGTCGTTTGAGAATTTTTCATTTGAATTTTCAACCAAAATTTGTTGGATTTCCCGAAAAAATATCTTTTCATAATCCCGTGGACAAATTTGTTGGGAAGTCCCAAGATGCACCCGCATCTCTATAGGGATTTGATAGGGACACCGCACATAGGACGTCCTCATTGGAATCCAATTCGATTCTGCACTTTTCCCATATAAACGCCGTTGAAGAATTCGAAAATCCACGAGAGAAAAGGCGTGTGTAACGTAACTTGCAGAGTGCAGTAAAATACGTAACAAACAATAATTACAGTCAATTTTCACTGATGTCTTTCATATCGATTTTTAAGATATACTTTTTTTAAATAAGATTTATATTTTTTAAAGATTCTCTCACTTTGCACATCTATATCTTTTGTTTAGAAAATGCAACATTCAGAATGCGCTGGAATCCATCAGCAATCGGGTCCGGTTCTGTTCGATAATGTAGGAATCCTTTAGGATTCGAATTGGATTCGTACATTCCAATGGGAAATCCCGATGCGACGACCCATTGGATCCCTATCAGGAAGTGAGTAGGGACAAGTATGGGACTCCAATTTTACTCATACGAGAATTTCTGCACGGGATGAAGCCCCATCATTTTTACAACGATGGCCCAATTTTGTATGCATTTTTTTGTATAAATTGTCATGATTGAATCATTCTTCAGATCGGTTGTCACTTACCGATGCATCTATAGATTTACCGGTTGAATTATCGTATACCCATACATGTTACATACATATACTCTGTTAAATGGTAATTTCGACAATAATAAGATGTGCATGGCTTTTGTGAATTATCCCTTATTTGTTGGAGATTGCAATGGCGAGAAATGTGAGACAAAAATAAAAAAATGATGAGAGCAATAAGTACGATGTATCGAACACGTGGCACGGAACGGTGTAGAGGAATGGTTTATGGGTGTGTGTGTGTGAATGTCTCCGGCGCAAGAAAGACGTATCGAGCGATAGCATATATATATATTGTGAAGGCGTTGATCTATGAATTGTCACCCCGCGCTATCGCGCGTACGAGCCTTGGCACGGAACCACCCTGCATTCCCTTGAAATCAAGCTGTATATACACCACTCATATCCACGAGATTGTTTTGTTTTTGGCAATAAAGAAACCAAGAGAAGTGAGACAAAGTCGCGGCGCTTTATGAAAGAACTGTGGGGTGATAATATGAAAGGCAGCGCCCTACACACACACACACACACACACACACGCACACACACACGCGCACGCACACACGCACGCACACACGCGCACACATACACACACACACACACACACACACACACACACACACACACACACAGACACGCACGCACGCACGCCCGCACACGCACACACACACACACACACACACACACACACACACACAAACAAACACGCACGCCCGCACACGCACACACACACACACAGGCAGATATATATGTACAGTCGAACCTCGATATAACGAGAATCTTAAGAAAAGTTCGTTATATCGAGTTTTCGTTATATTGAGGTTTCGTTATGCCGAAGTCATGTTCCTTAATATGTTCTTTAAAAAAATATATTAGTATTATAAATATGAGGAAATTTTTTAAAGAAAGGAACGTTTAAACAAGGGCATTTTTTACAAGGAATTAGCAATTAGAGTATAATGTATATGATTATGTCCTTGTATCAAGGCTTCGGGTGTCTGTCGGAAGGGAACGGACAAATCTTCGTTATATCGAGGTTCGACGGTACATCAAATAATCGGACGTCTAAAAAATCCAGAGAGGAGCATCTACTCAGTTCAACAAATAAGAAGAGAAATATGATACCTTGTGTCGCGCAAAAATTTAGCAATCGTAAAAAATATTTCATTGTTTGGCTTAATGCAATGCGGAGGTGGAAAACGAAACTAGGGGATGTGTGATGAGTTACAATAAATCAAGAACAAGTCGTATATCACTTCATTAATTAAAAAATCGACAGGTATTACACAAAGTGCAACTATTTCATGTAATTGAAAATGTTATTAGAATTTTCGGGTAATAAAAAACAGGTACGTGTATATAATGTAAGTTGGTTTTTATTGTTGTTAAAAAAATTGTATACATTCAGGTATATAATGGGGTTTATTTGAGTTTGTTTCTATAATAATTGTTATATAATTTTTGTAATATTTTTGGAATATCCTCAAGTTTTTAATTAATAACAAGAATAGAATTGTCTGGGGAGAGGGCATTTTTCAACCGATCACAGGCATTCTGCATGTCGCAACGCCCCCCATCCTACTACAACACAGTGGCAGTGGACTGGAGGTAGCGTTAGTTTCGTGTGACATCCAGCTAACTCAGACTCCTATACCCAGCCTACCTTAACAAACATATACAGTTCTAAAATCATTTTCACTGCTAAAAAGATGAAGATTCACTATTGCTTGACTGTTGTATGTACCTATTCGTCGATGGTAGTGGATGCGCAGTAGGCTTGTGGCTGCCGCGATCTTGCCTGCTAACCCTCAATCCTTGAACCTGGGTCGTTTTCGTCCTGCCTAAAACCATTTTCTTCACGGATTGCTTAATATTTAATTAAGAAAAAATATATCAAAAATGAGAAAAAAAATCCTATTTTCCTTTGAAAAGTACGGTCATCAATTGACCGTGACTTTTATCAGATTTTTTAAATTGACAATTGTTGGTTTGGTAGTGCTAAAACGAAAACGACCCAGGTTCACGGGATTTAGGTGCCTCAAATACCTTCACGGATTGAGGGTTAATCCATCGAGTGCACACCTCCGCCGCCAACCTATAAGGGAATCTTGGGTCACTCTGACCTAAGGCGTTTTTCAAATTGTTGTATTCCGGTAAATATGCATTTTTTTTGTAGAGACGTTTTTTGTAGTAAATTATCCATATTTTATGGCCCTAAATTTATTTTTTGACAAAAACGAAAATTAAATGCTAAAACATTCGTTCAAAGTGTTGTCAAAAATACGTTGATAAGAACTAAATACGTACGGTCAAAACGACCCAGTGTGCACTCGAAGGGTTAAGCATAGTTTGCTTAGGCCAATACTTGGATGGGTGACCGCTCCGCCACGCCAATGGAGGAGCCAATGAACCTGCGCCTACGAATGAGTGGGAGAAATGTTTACTGAGTTTCCGATGCTACTGTGACAGAAACTCACATCGGATGAATACAGCCGCCTGTATTGACCCAGGTTTTCCACAGTTTCCCTGTGCCCTCGTGGGAATGCAGTGCAGCAGTTAGGGAAGTGTGTTCGTAGGCTATAAGTCTGTGGGTCTGAAAAAAAATGAAAACCGTGGGGTAAGTGTGGGGTCAAAGTGGAAGTTGGTAAAATCTCGCTAGGGCATACGAAGGAGGATGAGAAAAAAATGCAATATCATGTTTCTCCGTTTCGAAAACGCTTTAACGGGTCTGCATAAGCTGGGCCCCATAAAAATAGGGCGATTTTGGAAAAAAAAATTCTGATGAGAGTATTAGGATGACAGGGTTGAGATGTTACACCCAATTAATACATAGTCTTGCCAAATTTGAGTTTTTTTGTATTGAAAAATATTAATAAGCAATGAAGTTATTATTATTTAAACAAAGTGTCGCCGTTGCTGCATGAGCAATCGGTGTAGGTTCTAGCAATTAGAAGCATCTGAAATGGAAAATAAAAATAACATTTCTTTTAGTATAATATTAGAACTTTCGTACCATAAAATATTTTTTTGAAGTTTTGAAGATGAGAAAATGACAAGCTACTGAAAGAAATTCTATTTTCGACCAAAAAACAACTTCAAGTATTAATATTAACAAATGGATGAAAATACAAAAAGAATTATCCCGTTATACGATAGAAATTTTTAGAAACTATGCTCCGTCCGAATTTGAAGTGAATCAGACGAATAGATTTTGAGATGCAACTCACACCGTTTCATAAAACATAGTTTTGAGAAAAACGCAAACGAAAAAGGGCAGTAGGGTTAACGAGGCGGTTCGCCGTAACGCAGTGAAGATTTGACCCTTCACAAAAATCGGCATATCGCGGTCAATTTTTGGAATTTTTAAAAATCATTGTTGCAAATTTAAGGGGTTATATACAGTGAGGAGGCCAAAAAGATCGACTTTTCACGATTTTTTTTTTAGAAGACCTTCAAATCTGTTAACATGAAAATTTGCACACATATCATTGGTAACTTTTAACTGTATTTCAAATTTTTTTATTTGTAACAATAATTATTTTGTGAGCTGCTATAGCTGATCTCGGGGAGCACCTCTAAAAAAGGCGTCTTCCGGTGAGCAGGATATCTCTGGACTGGATCATCTAAAATAAAAAAACAAAAATATTTCGTTAATATAATGGATTATCTCGTAATTGATCGAAGAAATAAGCAAAATAATAATTGTTGACAAAATGGCGGCTTCTCAACAAACAAAAAATCGATATTTGACAAAAATTTAGGCCTTAAATTGGTTATAAAATGGAAAATATCTATCGGTCAGAAAAAACCTTCGATCAAATACTAAAAAATATACTTGAAAAGATTGTGTTAAAGTTTGAGACTGATCGGTTTAGCCGTTTCCGAGAAATCTTGCTCACTGACTTTAAAAACACAGTTGTGAGAAAAACGCGTCCAAAGTTTCGAAAGCACTTTCGAATGCTCTGACACGTCATTACAAATGTGCGTGTAACTTCCAGAATATTCGCCGGATAGACAAGAAATTATCTGTGTGTGTACTTCAATATATGTACATTACGTAATTTTTTTTAAATCGATTTTTCGAAAAAAAATTCTGTATATAACCCCTTGAGTCAAGACTCTAAACTACAAAAGTACGCAATGAAAAGTCGTATTTTTGGCAACCCAAGTTTTTGCAGATCCATTAAAAATAATTGTGCTCAGAATAAATTTCTTCCAAAGATAGTTTTGTTCAAAAATCGGCACAATAGAATTTAAAAAACAGCTCAACTATTGGTTGCCCAATCATCATACAATCGTCTATAGATGTGTTACGTTTCCGATATGCGATATTATATATGCGCCGGAGCTTCTACAAATGTGTATTGTATACACCATTTGGAGCATGACGTTGAGAATCGCGATAATACAATTCGGTTAATTTAATACCAGTCGAATATCGTAATTATAGCTAGTCCGTGCAGAGTGTGTCTGCACCTGATACTCGCGAGGAAATTTGCCCACAGAGTGGTGCACTATATTCACAATTGTGGGTGTAAAATGGACTTACGAATCCCAGTGGAAAGTCTAGACATTGAAGACGGAAGTACAAAGTTTCGACAGCACTTTAAAAGAGGAACTTTCGAACTATTCATTCGCCGTACGTCAAGCGAACCCGAACGTTCGGATAAAAAACATAATTTCACCAGTATACTCTAGCTATGCATGATTTTACTGGAATAAATTGATGCGTTAAGGGGGTTATGCCTAGTTATAAAAGTCGAAAAAACACTTTTTTCAAAACCTATATATTTCGATAAGATATCGTCTTATAAATGTTCCCTGAAAATTTCAAGGTGATCGGATCAAAATTGACAGAGTTATAGGCATCGGACGCCCGTCCAAACACTCAGAGCGTTATTCGAAACTTTTAACGCTTTTTTCTCGAAAGTCCGTGTTCTTTCTGGATGTAAAAATATAGTATTTGAAGGATTTTTTTTCGATGTCTACTGTCGCTGAAATTTAATTAATCATGAGAAAAACTAATATACTAAATGAATTCTGTTTAATTTTTTTCTACTAGATAAGGGGGCGTACACAAATTACGTAACGCAAAATTTCCCAATTTTTTACCCACTCCCGCTCCGGAAGGGTATCATTTGGTGAAGATATCCATAGAAAGGGAGAGAGGGAAAGAGCATGAGAGAGAATCTGCGCGCCACGGCGGATCTAATTTCTCGGGCGCGATACAATTAACTCTCGCGGGCAAGCAACGAGATACACAGAGCTTGCAAATTCGAGGCTGCTTTAGCTAGTAGTATATTACGGGGCTCGTGAGAGCGCGCGAAAGCTTCTTGACACCAACAGGGTCCTTTCCAGTTTCCGCACTCTCGCCACGGGATACATATTTGTGCGCTCGTACGCGCGTATATGTATATGTGTGTGAGTGTATCCAGCGTGACACTTGAACCTGGCGGCAGTGGCGCAATCCCCCTACTCACCCTCTCTCTCTCTCTCTCTCTCTCTCTGTCTGTCTGTCTCTCTCTCTCTCTCTCTCTCTCTCTCTCTCTCTCTCTCTCTCTCTCAGACTCTCTCTATCTCTCACTCTCTTTCTGTCTACGTTTCCCTGCCTCTCCGCCCGCTCTCTCTCTCTCCCTCTCTCTCGCAGTACCTCTAACAGCATATCCTGGTGAGAGCATCCGTGGGACGAAGACGAGGGTTGAGGCTCACCCGAGAGCACGTGGCAAACGCGGAAATGAGGAAGAGAGAGAGAGAGAGAGAGAGAGAGAGAGAGAGAGGGATTGTTAGCTAATGGAATATTTGGGTTCAGGTGTGCGAGAGAGCACGTAAGAGTCGAAGGGTTCGTGTTAATTAATATTACGTCACACAGACTGCCTAGTTAAGGATGTATGGGGGTCTTGCAGAAACGTTGCCATGCTGATAAACATTGGGAGCATTATAACTTCGTTTTTTGTATCCACTATAGTACAGTCGTGCTGTATATTGGAATCGGAAAAAATTATAATAAGGCTAGTTTTTTGACAAGTGGTTTTGTAGGTGCCGCGGGTGCTAAATCCAAGTTTGCCGAAAAATCGGGGTATAGGGTTCTTTTTAGAGGATGAAAGGGGATGGGGGTGGATTAATGGCAAACTACAACCCCCATGAGGTCGGCGCCAGTGGACAAAATGTTCAGAAAAATCCGGGCTTTATTTTTGTCCACAGCGCCGAAGTCGTGGAAGTTCATTCTGGGGGTGAACTTTTGAAAAATCAGTTTTTATTCGATAACTCTTTAGGAAAAATTCATACAATTTTTGTTCAAATGGGAACGTGGTAGCCCTTGAAAAGACGCATCGATCAAGCATTTGATCATCCCCCTCCAATAATATCTTCATCCCAAAAATAATTGTTGCAGTATGAACAAAAAATTGTTTATTGAATAACTGAAATACAATCGATTTTTCGGGGATGGTTTAAATGTACGAAATGTAGAGAATAATTTTCTCTACATTTTTGTTCCTATGGACTACCCTTAAATTTTGCTTTTTCGAACCCCTCTCAGGGGTTGAAAACTCAAAATGAAATTCTGGGAAAACTATCGACCGAACATAAAGAGATACGAGTTTGGCGCTGTGGACAAAAATGTAGCTGAGGGTTCAAGCTACAAATTCTTCCACGGCAGCAAATCCGTGCAGTCAATAGTTTTCCCAGAATTTCATTTTGAATTTTCAACCCCCGAGAGGGGTAGGAAAATCAAACAAGGGTGGTCCATAGAAACGAAAATATAGAGAAAATTATTCTCTACATCTCGTACATTTGAATCAAACCCGAAAAATCGATTGTTTTTGAGTTATTCGATAAACCATTTTTTGGTGTTTTAACCATTTTTTTGGGGGGTGAAGATATTATCGGAGAGTCATGATCAAATACTCGATCGATGCTCCTTTTCAAGGGCTACAATGTTGCCATTTGATCAAAAAGTGTACGAACTTTTTAAAAAGAGTTGTTGAATTAAAACTGATTTTTCAAAATTTCAACCCACTTTTTCACCCCCAAAATGAACTTCGACGACTTCGGCGCTGTGGACAAAACTAAAGCCTGGATTTTTCTGTACATTTTGTCTCACGGCGCCAACCTCGTAGGGGTTGTAGTTTGGCATTAATCCAACCTCATCGTCTTTCATCCCCTAAAAAAACCCTGCACCCCGATTTTAGGCAAACTTGAATTTAGCACCCGCGGCACCTACAAAATCACCTGTCGAAAAACTACCCTTCTTCTATTTTTTTCCGATTACGGGGTTTTTCAGCGACAACACTACTGTACTACTAGCCCGTTTAATGATGTTGAAGTTTGCAACGTTGAAACGCAACGAAAATCAATATTCTTACATTGCCAAAGCATTTTTTGGCGGATTTGGGCTACGAAAATCATTCAAACGTTTTTGAGGACCCTCGTTAAAAATCTACAACATAAATTGGCAACAAAGGATTTTATTGCCACAAACAAAATCCTTTCTTCATTTTCAGATAGCATGATTAGTGACGAGCGACGCCATAATACAATAATACATAATAACACATATCGTCTAATTGGTGTTTGTTACAAATTATTATGATAAATTATTCAGAAAATGTAACACTTCGCTGTTTATTTTGTTTTTATGCTACAAGGAATTATAGTGCATGCGAGATTTATTTTTTGCCGGAAAATGTAAATTTCGAAAACCTTGAGCGATCACTAAATATTCATTGGCCGGCTAGAGCTTTCGCGAGGTAAATTTAAAAATTATAAAGCGTAAAATTCGTGGATGAGAACAGGACGAAAAAAAATCGATTTTTCAATGACAATTTGAATTTTTGGGAGGCTTGATCGACCTCTAAATATTTTTTGACCGCTCGCAGCTTCGGCGACAATTTTTTTTTCTTTAAAGAAGATAATTGTACGGTGAGAAAAAGTAAAAAAAATAGAGCTCAAATTTGCGCTACCCTAATGAGTATATCTATAGCGTAGACTAATTCCGAAGCGGTTAGGAGAGCTATCAGAACACGGACGTCCGCCTAATGCCGCCGGCATTGCCGTTAGAGACAGCGCGGGTCATACGCTTTTCGGAGGGTTGACGATTCGCTTTTCCCCATCCCACCACTCTCTATTGCCTCCCAGGGAGTTCCGACGCTTTGATCATTTGTTTCGCACCAGGTCATAACCGGTCTTCGCACGAGGCTTGCACAGAAAAGCACGGCAGTCCCAAGCAAAAGCTTTTCCAACCTCTCGACACCTCTCGATTTTACCATCATCCTTTTTGCCCCCCCCCCCCCTGTGCTCTTTCTATTTCCAAGCATGTGTCATCTTTCAATATTGGATACCCTCGCTTCGCGTCGATGCTCATCCCTTTCTTGCGCTACTCATATATTGTGTCACATGTACCTTTTATTCCCATGGGTATTGATGACGTCTCGCGATGGGTGGTTTCTTGATTTCCCTTGCTACTATTAATTTGTCTTTTCACATCGCGGTATGCCACTCGCTATCTGGAAAATTTATTGCGTAAATATCTAACAGGGTCGATCATCGATACTACTTTTATCCACAATTCGGTTTCTCTGAGGGTTCTACGGTGAAAAAAACCGATACCCAAAATATCGAAGTTGGTAAAGGAGGATAGCAATCGTCCGAAAAGTAAAAAAAAATCGCGTGCTATATGACATACTGATCCCGATCTCATGTCCTGATACTTCAAGGGGGGAAAAAAACGAAGTATTTTTTATTGAAAGATGTAGCCGTTTTTTAGAAAATTCAATCTGTTTATTTCAAAGCGTACCATCTCAACGATTTTGAACATTTCTCACTTTTTGGGTTCATATTTTGCGTATGGATGTTAACGAATGAAATTTTTTTCGAAATTAATCTCGCCAACACTAACAAGAAAAGGTTGAGAAGTCGATGTCTCCGATTTTGATTAAATTTGGCATGCTTGTAGAATGGGTAAAAAAGCGACACGTATTTTCTTATATCTGCGGAATCGGATTTTTAAGGGGTGAAAAGCACTCTCGAAAATAGGGGTGTTTTTCGTTTTTCGTCGATAACCTTATCGTTCTCACCTCCAATGAGAATTGTAATATAGTACATTGTAATATAGTGTAATATAGTACACGAAAAAATAAACATTGTTGCAATTTGAAATTTTTCATATCTCGTACCGTTAAAACGTTATCGACGAAAAACGAAAAACACCTCAATTTTCGAGGGTGCGTTTCAACCCTTAAAAATCGGGTTCCGCACATATACGTGTCGCCTATTTTTACCCATTCTACAAGCATGCCAAAATTCATCTCAATCGGAGAGATCGACATCGCAACCTATCCTTGTAAGTGTCGAGTCGTCTGACAACATCCGCCGCAAACCGTTTAGAAGACCGTGCCATACCGCCGCCATTTTTTAAGATTAATCATTTCGAAAAGTACCATGTGTCAGTCAAAAGTAGTCATAAAACATACCCTAAGTCTCAAAAATGGCGAAGAAATCTTTCCTTTTACAAAAATCATAAAAATCAGCAATTTTTTCCTTGTCTGAAGGTATCTCCCCCCTTAGGGCAGTATTGTTGTCTAGAGCGCTGTTTTGGCGGTAATTTTTAGGAAGGAATACCTCAAGAAATAACGAGAAAAAAAATACACAGTTTATTGATCTTTCAAAAATATATGTACAAATTAAATTCATAAAAATATTATCGTGTCCGTCATGAACAAACTTTCGTACGTTTGTTCATGACGGTGCGCGGAAAAGGCCCGCAATTGGCAAACGGTGTTGAGGACGTTGCATTAATCTAAAAAAAACCAATCATATTCTTAATCAATATGAATGTTGTGATGTTTGGGAGCAGATTCAGTAGAACTTTTTTTTCTGCAAAACGCCAAACTTTAATAATCAATTTTTTGCATCTATATTTGTTTGCATGCTGAACATTGATTGTTAATTTTTTTGCATCAACATTTTTATGCACGCTAAACTTTGATTATCAATTTTTCCTATTTTGCTGACCATTCTCCGAGTTACATATTTAAAAAAAAAAACATTTTTACTCAATTCTACTACCAACGTTGAAAAACAGTCTCCTGAAGGTGTATGTAAATCTGAGCTCAATCAGTCAATTGGTTATCGAGATAGGTGGTTGCCAATTTGAAAAGCATGGGTTCGATAAAAATGATTTTTTAAAGTTGCTGCGTATCGACCGTGCTCCCCGAGCGTACTCTTTATAGTTTTATAACTCGGCTAATCTTATGAGTATCATTAAGGCGTTACCCCCACTTGTAGCACAAAAAAAGGCCTTTTTCATGAATTTTTTTAAAGTAAACTACAAAACTTTTTTAATTGATCAATATACCATCTTAAAGAACACATCTTGAAGAACTTTCAGTAATTTTTTATCGAAAAATATTACATTGTTTAGTGGCAAATGGCCGTCAATGAAATAATGTTTTTATATACACGGTTTGCGGTGACCAACATTGCGGCGAAGTGGATCATTTGAAAAAAAATGCGGATGGATTTAGTCATATAGAAGTATAAACTAGTCTTTAATCGAAGGATTTTAAAAAATATTCATTTTTCACAAAATGGCGGACAGTCAAAGTTAATGGTTCGATTTTAACGAAAAAAAACGGCCGTTTTTTGGCTATAAAACGGCCATTTTTTTCGAAAAAAAAATCGAACGATTAAAGACTACATTTTTATGTATTAAATAACCCTGCAAAATTTCAAGAAGATCGGGTGATTAGTGTTCGAGTAATCTTGGTCACCGACTTCAGAAATGCCATTTTGAGAAAAACACGTTTAAAGTTTCTCTTTCAACGCTCTTTCAACGCGGATTCTTCTCTTTCAACGCTCATATATCAGTCAATTTTGTTCGGATCGACTTGAAATTTTCAGGACATATTCTCAGATACTTAAACTTCAAAAAAATGCAATAAAAAAATCGATTTTTTCAAAATCGCAAGTCAAATTGGGGGTAACCCCTTAAAGTGTCCACAGACGTATACAAGATGGTCTGTCGGATAATAAAATTCAATTAGAATAATATTATTTTAATAATAGAATAATAGTGTTTCATTATTATTATTTATTATTACTTATTAATATTTATTATTGTCCTACTTTTATTAGAAAAATTGAATTATATTATCCTACATAAGACAACAATACTACCTGAAACTGAACACTGGAATGATAATAAAAGTATCGAACAAATTTCCCCAACAACAGTGCGAAATCAGTTCATTTGAAATCCAAAACGTTAAAATTGGTTCATCTTGTTCCTTCTATTGCGAGAACAATGATTCACGGCTACTTCCAATGTAAGTAGGAAAAATATCTCTCAGGTAAACGGCTAGGCCGTGTGAACTATTTTTGAGCGAGTGACTGGTCCGAGTACACTTTTTTCGCAGGTGCACCAGATACTTTTGTCGGATACAAATTACCAGACACAACTTTCGGTAATTTCGAATTGAAGTATCAATATGTTACGCCCTATGTACGCTCAAATTGATATTACACGAGGTTGATGCAGTGCGAAATAATACATAATACGTTTCGTTGCATCCTGGCATCAAGATGTATTAGCATTCCCATTGTGTGACGATTCTCTCCGATAACAAGGGGTGGGGGTTGAAGCAGCTATAAGAGTACGAGGATTGACGAATTGGAGATCCATGCCCAAAAATTCTTGTTATAATATATAATAGAAACGAGCAAATTAAGGGTGAACCATGACGGAAGAAAAACGTTTGAGGGAAATGACATAATACTGCATATATATATATATATATATATATAAACGGAGAAAGAGCGAGAAGAGAAAATCTGGATAATATCGTCGAGATGAGAGCCCGTATATATCTGCGAGAGAATATGGGTGCGCACAGGAGCCTTGTTTAATTTGTATTGCCGTAGCGTATAGCGACGATATACCGAGATATTAGAGGCAGTTATCGCAGCGTATTGCTCCTAATCGTTTTTCCCTCCTTTCTCTCCCCGTTGCTCCTGACTCTCTGGTTTCTACGCTGATGGTAGCCAAATCCAATGGCAAAGGGGGATGCTCGGAGAGGCAGAGAGAAAAGGGATCGGAGAAGGGAAGAGAGAAAGCGCCGAGCAATAAGGGATGGTGCGAGATAGAGACGAATAGATCGAATTTTCGAAGGGTCGAGAGAAATACGTATATATATATATATATATATATATATATATATATATATATATATATATATATATATATATATATATATATATATATATATATTGCTAGTGAGAGGGAGAAGAAAAGCACAGGGAGAGATCGCGATGGTATATGTGAGTGTGGAGGAGATCGACCAGAGAGTAAAGGACGGAGGGAGGAACGCAATATAGCAATATATAGTGGCAATTCTAAGCTAAATCGTACAACATTTTTTCGCACTATGTTTTTACCATATTTTTGAAAACTATACGAAAAAATTGCTTCATACCAAATATATTTTTCGGACGCATTATTTCTGCATTAAAAAAACAGTGTATAATTAAAATTGTTGCATTGTGATGATATTTTCTGCTACCTTTAGAACTCTCTCTCTCTCTCCCATTACCATGTCAATAAAAAATGCTTGAAGCTGCAGAAACAGGACTGCGATTTTACTATAAGAATTGGGACAAAACGTTACATTTTTTTAAATACCAACAAGCAAAAATGTAATCAGTGTATGAAAAAAAAATATTGTTTTTGAAGCTGTCGAAAAAATGATATGGCATTTTGACGTTTGTTTTCGTGATCCGAAAAATCAAAACGTTATATGCTCGTCGGATTGATCGAATCGTTCGGGAACGCCCCATATATGTGGAGTTGAAAGGGCATGGACGACGGCGAGAGAGAGGGATAGGAAAAGCGAGGGTGGGTAGAAGAGAGAAACGGCCAGGGAAGCCTGGCCGTGCACTGGTGTTTTTGACAGGCCGATGAATTGAATAATCGCAAGTCGAGTCGAGAGGGTCCGCCAAATCTCAGTCCCCGATACACGTTCCTATAGGTTCACAATTGTGAAGATCAGTTATATATATATACGTGCGTTTGTGTACGTAGAATGCGTTTAGGCGCATATACGTATATGTATGCGTGCAATATATCAATGAGAATATGATACACATATAAGTAATCTGGTGTGTACCATATGCATAATGTACACCGATCAATGCTCTGTTAAAATTGTTTTTTCTTTACTGACGAATTAGGAACAGAAAAATTGATGTGTAAATCTTTTTTTTAATCTGTGGGTTTTTTCAGTCTGCTTCTCTTACGTCTTTTTTTAATTTCTTGAATTTTTCACGTTTTTTGCCAATTTTAAAAAACACTAGCGTTTGTCTTTCATTAAAAAAAATTCATTCGACATCAGCTAAACCAATTTTTATGACCAAAAAAGTGGATTCGTAGCAATACTTTTTCCAAATGAAAATTGGTCTTCCAGTCTTAGCCATCTTGTTTCAAAATTCATGTTGTTTTTTTTTACTTTTCAATGTGAGCGTGACGAAAAAAAAGACGTATTAATATTTAATGAACGCACAGGGGGCGAGTCACGGGATGGCTAATAGGTATCTTGAGTGGCAACTGATAGGCTTACCACCCTCAATTCATTAATTTGTTTGATGGCAGCAGCATCCGAATTACGCGGTTCGACAGTTCTTAATCTCCGAACGTCGCTCGGTCACGTGTTAGCCGACACACGCAAAATATCTTTGCCGCCGCTACGTTTTTTTTTTCTTCCTTTATATCGACGCGAGTATTTATAAATCCAACCCCTGTACAGCATGTCCCCCCTCCCGGAAGGTCTGTTGCGAACATTCACAGCGGGAGATGGTCGGGTAACCCATCGTCATCATCGACGACGAGACTTATACCGGCAGTGTGGCAAACGAGATCCTATCTACTATAAAACATGACGTTTTACGACGGGGCTCGATTTCTTATGTGAGACACGCGTCAATAACTCTGCCAACTGTCTATATGTAAGATCAACTTTCTGCATTGAGAGCACGCGGCGACTTTCTTCGATGCTTTGCAATTTCCTTTTTAATTATGTCGTAGCTCGATACTACGACATACATATATATGCTTTAGGGTGGCCCAAATTTGAGCCCTTTATTTTCCTTTTTCTTACCGACCAATTATCTTCATTAGAAAAAAAAATTGTCGCGGACGCTGCGATCGGTCAACAAATATTTAGTCGCTCAAGCCGCCCAAAAATTCAAATTTTCATTACAAAATCGATTATTTTTTTCGTCCAATTATAGTTGCGGGGCCGGGTTCAAATTCCGAACTTTGAATGCTCCGACGGTTTAAAATTCCGAATTTTAATGTTCCGAAATTAAAGATGGGGCCGGGTTGAAATTCCAAACTTTGAATGGTCGGAACGCTCAAAACTCCGAAAGAATAGCACCCCGAAAGATCAAAACTCCGAAAGAATTTTACACGAAAGACTAGAACTCAGAAAATCTTAACACCGTTAAAATAATTCGGCTAAGGAAGTTTTAAAAGTTTCAAAATTTTCAATAAATCGACGTATTATTTCAAGAATTTTTTTTATTAAGACGTGATTTTGCGTCAATTTTGAATTTTTTCTAGACAATGTTATACGTTCTACATAATTTACAGTCAACTGTGTAGACTTTCGCTGGCATGATCTTGACATAAGGGCCGGGTTGAAATTCCGAACTTTGAATACGCCGACGGTTTAAAATTCCTAATGTTAATATTCCGAAATTACAAGGTTCGTCAAGATTATGCCAGCGAAAGACTACACAGTTGACTGTAAATGATGTAGAACGTATAACATTGTCTAGACACATTTCAAAATTGACGTAAAATCACTCCTTAATAAAAAAAAAATTATTGAAATAATTCGTCGATTTATTGAACATTTTGAAACTTTTAAAACTTCCATGGCCGAATTATTTTGACGGTGTTCAGATTTTCGGAGTTTTGGTCTTTCGTGTAAAATTTTTTCGAAGTAGTATATTTTCGGAGTTTTGAGCGTTCTGATCGTTCAAGGTTCGGAATTTCAACCCGGCCCCATAGTTTCGACGATACTTTTACTCGGGTGTGGAAGTCTTTGCCGATGATCGTCAATGACTTGGAGTAAGAATTGTTTCTGTTCCTCGAAAATGGTTATTGAGCAATTAGACCATTAACCAACCAACCAATTAGTTATTTACCATTGACGAGAAAAAAAAACAATTCTACATTATGAATCGGCGTTTCTATCATGTATATACTAAATTATTATATATACTTCGTTATGAATCGGCGTTTTTAATATTTCTTGTTTAAATACAGTTTACGGTACATAATATACAGAAAATCTAAATTCCTAACTAGTTCAGTTTTTAAGATAGACCCCGTAAAAAAATGGTATAAAACTGACAACTTTGACGGCTCCCCATTGCTTTATTTTTGAAGGTAAAAAAAAAAAAATATATATTTGTACTCTACTCAATTATCTTAAAAGAGCGACACCCCACATGTCAGGGTGAAAAAGAAATTGTGTTTTCTGCTCCATTCTCATGTATAGGACATCCATGAAAAATAAATTAATTTAATTTCTGGTTCAATATTCGGTTTTGAGTCAACATTCTACTCAAAATATTCAAATTTCAAGTCTGTAACTTATTTCGTTTACGAGCTAGAGACTCGTGACATCCGGACGGACAGACAACAGAGTGGCAGTAACGGTCCGTTTTTCTCTTTGGGTACGGAACCCTAAAAATCAAAGTTTAGCATGCCGCCATCTTGCAAATTATTTCTTCGCTGAATCTGGTACTAAATACTCATTTAAATACTGATAATTTTATCATCAACTAAATACTAATAGAGATGCATCTCATTATGTATGAGATTAAGGATATGTTGTTTTTTTTTTAGATTCATACAACGTCCACAAAATTGGTCGCCAATTGGGGCGTTTATCGCGCACTGTTGTATTTAAAAAAAATCAATACATATTCTTGAATTTTCAAAAAATCGATTTGTTTCTCGCTAAAACGGTGCTATCTCATCATAAGAATAAGATACTATTCGATTTATAGTAAGACATTTTTTTTCACCGCCTTTGAGCGTATAACGTGAGCTCACCTCTGGCACGGCCATAGAGTACCTAAAACTTTAAGGGGTTACCCCCACTTGCGATTTTGAAATAATCGATTTTTTTATGGCATTTTTTTGAAGTATAAGTATTTGAGAATATGTCCTGAAAATTTCAAGTCGATCCGAACAAAATTGACTGAGATATGAGCGTTGAAAGAGAAGAATCCGCGTTGAAAGAGCGTTGAAAAAGAAACTTTAAACGCGTTTTTCTCAAAATGGCATTTCTGAAGTCGGTGACCAAGATTACTCGAACACTAATGAACCGATCTTCTTGAAATTTTGCAGGCTTATTTAATACATAAAAATGTAGTCTTTAATCGTTCGATTTTTTTTTCGAAAAAAAGTGGCCGTTTCATAGCCAAAAAACGACCGTTTTTTTTCGTTAAAATCAAACCATTAACTTTGACTGTCCGCCATTTTGTGAAAAATGAATATTTTTTTAAAATCCTTCGATTAAAGACTAGTTTATACTTATATTTGACTAAATCCATCCGCATTTTTTTCTTCAGATGATCCACTTCGCCGCAATGTTGGTCACCGCAAACCGTGTATATAAAAACATTATTTCATTGACGGCCATTTGCCACTAAACAATGTAATATTTTTCAATAAAAAATTACTGAAAGTTCTTCAAGATGTGTTCTTTAAGATGGTATATTGATCGATTAAAAAAGTTTTGTAGTGTTCTTTAAAAAAATTCATGAAAAAGGCCTTTTTTGCGCTACAAGTGGGGGTAACGCCTTAAACGCGTTTTTCTCGAAACAGCTTTCTTTTAATTGGCGTGACACATAACTTCAACAATTTTCACTCGATTTACTTCAAATTTAAAAGTTGCGTTCCCAATTACATTTCGCAGAGAAGTACGTACGGCATTTCTGATTAATCGAAAACTCATCATTACATGAGCAGTTTTATACGAATTTTTTCACTGAAAATTCATTCAAATGCCCACAACTTTTGAATAAAACAATATTTTTTAAATTCCGTACGTACTTCTCTAGATATTTTAATGTAGATTGACGAGAATTTTTGTTTTTTGTTCTAGGTCAAAAATTGCGGATGCTTCATGTCACGCCGCGGAGCGCCTAAAAAAAAGATAACAAAAGAAAATATTAGTAGTCGGCCATTTTGTACATAGAAATATATATATATATATATATATATATATATATATATATATATATATATATATATATATATATATATATATATATATATATATATATTCTAACAGCTTGATATTCATACTAAATAGATGTGTAATTCATTTTATGAGTGAATCACTTTTTCATACGAAAAAAAATTGTTAAATTCGAACTTTATTTTATAACCGTTTCTGTGGTCTAACCCCTTAAATAAATGTGTATTTTTTTCTAGTTTTTTTTAGTTATTCCAACCTAAAAATCACCTCGAAAACAGCGCTCTGGACAACAATACTGCCTTGAAAAATAATCAGATTACGAGAACGAGGAAAAATAGATACCATTAAGTATCGATCAGTATACGAATACGTGATGTATCTGCCGTACCGATAGGGTTGAAGGAAAAAAGCCCGAAACGAGGTTCAAAGTTAAGTCGAGAAGCATGAAATTCGGTGTATGTACATGTATAATAAAGAGCGCGGGTAAATACGCCGCAGGGATGAGAAAGGTTCGGCCTCATCGCCAACGGAGAGCAGTCCCGTTGCGCTCGGTCTGGACCGGTGCGTTTGACGTTGATACCGCGATAAGATGAAAGAGCCTCGCTTATGCGGTTGCTTCACCAGAAGGCTTATATCCGTACCATAGAACCGAGCGCGAGAGTTCACCGCGTTCTATACGTGTATATCGTTGCCGCACGTCTGAGCATAACGTTTGTAAACGCGATTTCGTTCCGCCACCCCCCCTGATATTCCCAGCCCCGTGCCGATATACAGACATACGTAAAACGCAGGCGACGATCTAAACTCGCTTCGCGATAGCAAGCCTGACCCGCGATACACAATTGCATAGCTACTGATCGAGTATATGTACGTAGGAGAATTCTATAGGACAAAAACTATCTAAGTATCTGAGCTTATGTAGGATGTCGGGGAGCTCGACCTCCGCACAGTCTATGCCGACCTGATAACATTTTCGTACCTTTCTCCGTGGTAGATAATCGAGTTGATAAATTCTTCAGATAACAATAAATGCCTGTGATAATGTTTTCTTTTGTCGTGGACGAAGAGACACGTAAATTCGTATATATTTGCTTGCTCTCCCGATGCTTATGCATAATAATAAAATACGCGTATATCTCGTACACGTTGAGGGGGGAGATACCTTTAGACACGAAAAAAATTGCGGATTTTCATGATTTTTTTAAAAGGGAAGATTTCACCATGTTTTAGATTGAGGGTTTATTTTATTACTACTTTTGGCAGTTGCATGGGATTTTTTTCTTTGTCATTGAGGAATCATCACAGTGTAACGGGTCGAAAAATAGCTGATTTTCGCGATTTTTTTTTATGGTTAAAAAACGCTAAATAGTCTGATTTTATGTCAAATAAAAGCACTTACGAAGGAAAAAAAAGTTTTTAAACGTTTATTTTTATTTTATTTTCTCATTTTTTTGAACGATTGAAAATTGACTGAATGGCGGCGGTTTGAAAAAAAACGTATCGAATTTATACTATTTTTTCGACAGTTTTTCGTTTGAAAAAAATATGAAGATTTCAAAAAAAGCTTCCATAGCAAGATATATAATGGCGTGAAAAATGTTGTGTCAAAATTTGAGACGGATAGCTTGAAAACTTTTCTTTTGGGAGTGTACACCGTTTTGATGAACGACATTTCGAGAAAAACACGTTTGAAGTTTTGAGTGCGGAATTTTCATATAAATGGTCTACTTACAATCAATCGGCGATACCAGGTCCATGTTCATAACCGTCTATACTATGAGATAATGCAAACAAAAAAAATCGATATTTCGAAAATTTTACAATGTGATGATTCCTTAAAAATGGCGAAGGTATATACCTTCGCCATTTTTATGGCGCCTATCCCATGTAGGTTTCGCCAATCGAACCGTAACGGCCAATACTTGGACCAATGTTGGCGGGGCGATAATCGGTTACCCAATTGTACGCCAATGCTCGGCTGAGTATTGACTAGCCAACATTGGTTTGCCGATACGAGGCCGATGTTTGGCAAAGTATAGACTCGCCAATCATTGGTTTGCCGATACGCGGCCAATGTTCGGCCAAATATAGACTCGCTAATCATTGGCTTGTCGATACGGGGCCGATGTTGGGCGAAGTATAGACTGGCCAATCATTGGTTTGCCAATACGAGGCCAATGTTTAGCCAAGTATAGACTCGTTCATTATTGGTTTATCGATATGAGGCCGATGTTTGACGAAGTATAGACTCGCCAATCGTTGGTATGCCGATACGAGGCCAATGTTCTGCCAAATATAGGCTCTATAATCATTGGCTTATCGATACGAGGTCGATGTTTGGCGAAGTATAGACTCGCCAATCATGGTTTTGCCGATACGAGCCCAATGTTCAGCAGAATATAGACTCGCTAATGATTGGCTTGTCGATACGAGGCCGATGTTTGATGAAGTATAGACTCGCCAACGTTGGTTAGCCGATACGAGGCCAATGTTCGGCCGAGTAACGCATGATCGAACCGCAATTCGTATATTGACGATTCATTGTTTCGCGTCGAAGTCATTGAGAGACGAGATAAATACTTTTTACGGGTCCATTGGACATTACTCTTAACAAATATACTACCAAATCAATGCACTCATTGTTGGCCCATTGTCGAACGAGCTCATACGCGATACTCTGCCGATTTTTATGAACCATCCAACACTGATAGAAAAATTCTATTAATATTAATCACCCGCGTCTATTTACTTACTTTTTATTTGAATTAACTAGATTTTTCGTGAAATCAATTTTTTCCTATTGCATTCCATTATTGGAATTATTCATTTTAAATATATGTATTTATTCAAATTAAACTTGAACTAATGAACTGATGGTATGTCTATTGCCACACATATTAAAGGGTTGTGGGGGTAGAGAGAGGAATTATATATATATATATATATATATATATATATATATATATATATATAGGTTATGCTTGAAAATTCTATAACATGTCATTCGATAAGACTCTCTAATTACCACAATGATATTAACTAATTGATATAGTTTATGTGATACAAATAATGATGAGAATCCATTTGGTCTCTTATGCCATATCTGCGATTCAGATGTTACAAGCACTCGGTAGCATAGGGGCAGCGTGCTTAGCTATGAGTAGGTAGGTTCAAGGTTCGAGTCCCATATAGGTGAAATATTTTCTTCAAACTAATCGTTTCAAAAGACCCGGTAATGACGAATTACAATACAAAAATAATTAATTTTATTTTTGCCAGTGCAGGACTAATTTTGGTGATCTATATCAGGTCACAATTATCCGCCAAGACTCGGTCGAAAATCGGGCCAAGCTCGAGTGCCAATAATGGCAATCTTGACGGGGACTTATTATTGGCCGATGCTCGAATGAACTCCTACGCGATGCTCGGCCGATTCTCATAAGCCATTCTAGGGCCAATATTGATTGCGAATATCGGGCCGCTCTTATCATCCAAGGCTCGGTCGATGATCGGGCCAAGCTCGAGTGCCAATGTTGGCAAGCTCGGCGTCGAGCATCGGCCAATCGTTGGCCACTACCGATCACCCTACATGGGATGGCATGGTCTTCTAAACGGGTTGCGGCGGATATTGTCAGACGACGTAACACGTAGCGTCGGCGGAATTAATCTGAAAAAAACCAACGAACATTTTTCTCTCGTTAACACTCATTCGCAGAATATTAACCAAGAAAAAGTGAGAAATGTTGAATATCGACGAAACGGAACGTTTTGAAGCACAAAGATTGAATTTGCCGTAAAAAAGGGCTACAATTTGCAATAAAAATACTTGTTTTTCTTTTCAAAAACATTTAGGATCATGTTGTAGAGAATAGGGTTAAAAAAATGTGTACCCAATTTCATCAGAATCGGTCGATTAGTTTTTTAGTTATATCGACGTCACGCCAGTTTTGAAGATGCAGTTTAGAAGGATGTGCCGGACCTCTGACAATTTTGAATATTCATTTAAAAAACCATGTAGTAGCCAGAAGTAGTAGTGAAACATACCCTCAGTCTCAAAAAGGCTGAAGAAATCTTGTCTTTAGAAGAAAAAAAAATGATGAAAATCATCAAATTTCGACCCGCATTCACCCCGAAAAATGAAGGCTTCCTTTCCCGAGCAGAAATCGGCAATAGCGGATTATCGGGTATCTAAAGGAGGGTACAGTGTTTGAAAATACCATGCGTTAGGGCCTCCAAGGAACCTGCGGAATGACAGAATCTGGACATTGTCACTGAAAGGAGGCCAAAGGGGACCACAACTGAACCTACGGAACCCAGGCGGAACTTCGAGCGCTCCCGCAGAACCTACTGGCCCCCCTTTCGGCCTGCTGTACACTGCCAAAAAAAAATAAAGATAGAATCGATTTAAATGAAATAGGTTTTTTCCTTGTCTCACGGCCTACTACGATCATATTGGTTTCACAGATATTTACATATATTATAAAAAATACGATTCAAATAAATCTTCATTTGCTTACACTGTACACGGTAAATCTAAGTGTACTATATGCATAAAATATTTCATAAATCTAAAATTTATTTAACGAATTTAAAGTAATTTAACGAATTACGATTTTTTATCGTAATTCGTCATTTCCTGCCCTTCTTAAATGATAAGTTCGTAGAAAATATTTCACCTACATGCGAATCGAACCTAGAACCTACCCACTCACAGCTACGCACGCTGCCCCTATGCTACCGAGTGCTTATAAAATTTTGATCGCAGATATGGCATCAAGAGATCAAATGAATACCTATAATTATTTGTTGTATCACATAAACGATATTAATTAGTTAATATCATTGTGATAATTAGAGAGTTTTATCGCCCATGCGTATTCAATAAATCCAGAAAACGACTTGTTTCCACCTCACAGAGGTAAGAGCGTAGAGAATATAAAACTATCCATTAATTGGTCCAGACTGTTCGATGTATAGCAAGATGCGAAAATGGAGGCTTGTGCAGGAACGCAATGCCAATACCGCGCTCCGTTACACACCGGTGTAATTACAGTTGGCTATAACTACACATCGAGCTAACGCTGGCGGGGATGCGGCGGAATTGGCATTCAGGGGCTGACGGGGGGGATCCTGCTCACATGTACGTGTTCATCCTCTGAGCTCGTAGTTTCGTTGCCGAGTATTGTTCGTGAGTTTTTGACGGGCAATTTACCTGTTCGTATACCTGATTGTTGTTCCTGATTGGCTGTTGGCAACGACCAGTGCTGCATTCACACATTCGTACGTGTTACACGTGAAATATACACGCCTACACCCACATATACTCTATAGCTATGTAAACCATTTGGTACTCGTTTTGTTTCCTCCGCGTTTTTTTTATTCGTTCGTTCGTTTGGTCGACGTTCCGCGGTGAACGCGACGACGACGACGACGGCGACGAGTGGGCGGTTCATTTATTCAAGCTCGGTGCAGATGCCTGGCTGCAAAAAAAAAGAATGCATAGGTTTGCCGCAAACAACCCTCGCCAGCTACTCCGGCATCACCACTGTACCCGGCACCGAACAGCGATGTACGAACGGGCCAATTCGAGCTACTTCTATGTAGAAATGCGGAGCAATATGGCCCTCGTATTGGGATTAAAGACAATTACACCTGATTAAGGGGGTGCCAGAAGCTTCTGTGCCCACCACCACACTGAGAGGAAAGTCCGTGGTATTTACAACCCGAAATAATTATTCACTTTGTGAAAGGCTTGATAATATAGATATGGTTAATTGAGTGCTGTAACAACATCGGCGTACAAATACCCATGTTGTATACTGTACGTCAAGTTTCGTTCAGTCAAACTTCTACTATTCTTTTCAAGTTTGTACAATGCATATGGTTAACATTAACGTTTTTCGAGTATAATTTGTTGGAAGACCTTACGAAAAGTCACTAGTCGAAGAAAATTATAGTAAAGTGTACTTGTAGCGTAGGCGTAAATCATTTGCACTTCGAGCAACCGCTGCTTAAGGCCGTAGGCCATAGTAACGGGTACAAAATCATGTGCGAGTTTAACATTTTTTTTCGTTTTTTTCGAATTTAACATTTTTTTTCGTTTTTTTCGAATTTAACATTTTTTTCGAATTTAACATTTTTTTTTCGTTTTTTTCGAATTTAACATTCACCCATAAAATTAATTACACATCTATTCTGTATGAATATTAAGCTGTTAGAAAATATAAATATTGTTTTTTTTTCGATGTACAAAATGGCCGACTACTCGAAACTTCTCGAAACAACTTTTTTCCAATTGGCGTGACAAATAACTTCAACAATTTTCGATCGATTTCTGTACATTTGTTTGTCTTTCAGTTTGAAATTGCGTGGGGTTGGAATTCGAGGCGAGACGTGATTAGGGGTGAATATGTGAGTACAGTAGAACCTCGATTATCCGAACTGATTGTGACCGGACATCGATCGGATAATTAAAAAATCGGAAAAATGTAAATATATCTTGGATTGTCGGAAAAATCAACATATAATATAAATAGTATCGAAAATTCTCTTTAGTAATCCAACGACCCTAAATTCGTTATTTTATAGCAATTGACAATAAAGAAAGTTTCAATTTTTATACCACCACTCCTTATGCAGTTAAATCACAATTGCGTCTTGAAATAATGATCAATTTTTGGCTGTCGCATAGTAGTTGCCCGTTTCTTGGTCGCTAAGTCTCGAATTCGTTTCAAGAACAGCAGCTGTGTGGGACTATTTTTCGGGTGGGTTTTAAACCATTCCAGGGTTGTTTCTCGCATATACATGCAATGTATATACTATTTGATGTATGAAGTTACATATAGGCAATAGTGTATTTTGAAAATATCTCGAAGTGCTAGGGAACAGATTTATTAGAGAAAAAAGGGGGATACCTTAGGGCGATACCTCAACTGAGAAAAAAAATACCATCGTCGAGTTTGGATAATCGAACGTTCGGATAGGGTGCCGAAGCGTTAGTATTCGAAAATTCGGATAATCGAGATTCTACTGTATATGAAAAATAGTTTTTTTTTACTACGTAGAGAACGTGTTTTTAAATGTATAGTAAACGTACCGTGAATGGTAACTTTGGTCTATAATCGTTAAGGCACAGGTTAACACTACTGTGACGGGTCAAAGCATCAATTTTCTGCATTATCTCAAACAATACATATTCAAGAATAGTTTTTTTTTTAAGTTAGAGCAGGTAGCGCAACGATCTACGTATACTAAAACTTTCAATCGGGTTTCCCCGCATCAACTTTTCTCGACCTGCCCGGAATCACAACTCTAGCTATACTGCCGTCATGTGGGAAAAGGCGGCATCTAGAAAAAAATATCGAAAATGCATTTTTGGCACCGTTTGAAGAAGTACATTTCCCATCGTTCTATATAGTAAATCGCATTTTCGGTTTTTTTGTAAATGCTGCCTTCTTCCATATAACGGCAGTATAATTGTCTGATTTTCAATTTTAAAACCGAACATTTCCATACTTGTGCTAGCTATCCTTGTACGTAAACTTTTTTTGAAATTTAAGATTTATTTAGCTCCTTAATATATGTAAAAATTACACTTTTTTAACACCCGCCATTTGTGATTTTTTTTCGAAAAACGGCTACGTAAAACGAGCATCACATTTATATAGATTATAGAACTTTTTCATTTTTGTTTTTCAGACCAATCATTGTCAGGTTATCGATCCGGCCGTTCGACCACATTTTAATTTTTAAACGTTGTTAATTTTTTAATTATTTAAATGAAAATTTACACGAAATAAGTTCAATGTATGCTCAATAATATACCTCTTTCACAAATCCCAAATGTATGGTCTAGTCGACAAAGAAAAATCGAAAAAAAAATTCTTTTTTCGACCCGTCACCGTGGTGTCCTTCCTCAATGCGACATGACTCTGAAATCCATTCTTGACGTACACATTAGCCAAATTTCTCACATCAACGCGATCGCAGCCAGAAGCTAAGTGTATCATAATTAGACACGACAATTGCCATTGTTACGATGTGTGCCAAAGTAAACAGGCCCAGCCACTTGGAGGAAGAGAAGAAATACTTTTCCACCACCTGTGCGGTGAAGTGGATTTTCACTGTTACAAAATACCATATATCGAAAAACACGCAACTTTAACGTGCATGAAAAACGAACGAAGTAAGCGTGAATGTTAAGGAATCATCACAGTGTACCGGTTCGAAAAATAGCTGGTTTTCGCGATTCTTTTTCGATGGTTGAAATACGCTAATCAGTATGATTTTTTAATGTCAAATCAAAGCACTCATGAAGAACAGAAAATACATTTTTAAACGTTTATTTTTATTTTTTCACATTTTGTTTCACAGTTGAAAATGTCTTCGAAAAAAAGGAGTCCTCACGGTGTACACGGTTGTGGTCGTAAATATTATCTGAAACAAAATTTGTAAAAAGATTATCAATCAGTTTGAAAGCCGCTATCCTGCTATGGAGGTTTAAAAAAAATCAAAATTGGAAAATGACGGCGATTTGAAAAAAATTATCGAATTTAACCTATTTTTTTGACAGTTTTTTGTTGAAAAAAAACATGAAAAAAAATGAAGAATGACGTGAAGAATGTTGTGTCAAAATTTGTGAAGGATGGCTTAAAAACTCTTCCTTTGAGAGTGTACACCGTTTTGAAAAATGACATTTCAAGGAAAACGCGTTTAAAGTTTCGAGTGCGGAATTTTCATATAGATTGTCTACTTACGAACATTTGGCGATGCCAGTTCCATGTTTATAGCCGTCCATACTATCGGATAATGGAAAAAAATCGATTTTTTGAAAATGCTACACTCTGCGATGATTCCTTAAGGCGTACTCTTCATGCGGCTTCAAAAAGATGATTCAATTATTGGCACTGAAGTTATCCATTTGTACCATTGATGGACAACGTGAAGAACGTTCGTTTTTTGCAGGAAAAGGGGACTAAATTGATCGTACCACATTAGCTATCGAAATTGAAACTGGGTAAACGGCACTAGATTCTTCAAGGGATGACAGCGGGTCCATTTTACCCCATCCGATACTTTTACACGCGTGTACACGCCGCGTTATAGCGGGCTTCCTTTCCCTGCTTCTATGCCTAACACGTGTGCGCTCAATCTATAATTCTGTACGGACTGTAATGTGGCCTGTGACTGACGAGTGTCGTTACCGAGGACCAAACGTCGACGGCAATCGACTGTGACGGCGAAAAAAAAATATATACGAAAAATCGCCAGAATTGAGAAAGGAATTCGGGGCACAACGCTCCCGAACGTACGATAAGTGTGCCACTGATGAAATATCAAACCTACATGAATTCACCCGTTGTCGGGAGAAATAAATAAAAAATCGTTGTCATTTACAGATGTAACATGATTTACATTCATTGTTTGCCAGTGTATTTATAATTTCCAAACATTCACATTGAGTTATCGGCATAGGAAAATAGGCTAAAATATTACTGCCGGATCGAACACAAAATTGGAATATTTTTTCTTCTCAAAACCAAATGGGTGTTTAATTTGGGAAGATGACAAATAACTGCGTTTCCCGACAATCCAGACCTCAGCCACATCAAGAAACGTGACAGAGTCTCGATTTCGTGTGATTGATAAGAATTTTTTTTAACAACGACTATACGTACATAATACCTACAGCTCAAAAGCCGATTTGGTGCCGCAAAACTGTATATTTTTTCCAAATCTGAAGTCTATACTGATCCTATTTTAAGGGGTTACCCCCACTTGCGATTTTGAAAAAATCGATTTTTTTATTGCATTTTTTTGAAGTATAAGTATCTGAGAATATGTCCTGAAAATTTCAAGTCGATCCGAACAAATTGACTGAGATATGAGCGTTGAAAGAGAAGAATCCGCGTTGAAAGAGCGTTGAAAGAGAAACTTTAAACGCGTTTTTCTCAAAATGGCATTTCTGAAGTGGGTGACCAAGATTACTCGAACACTAATGAACCGATCTTCTTGAAATTTTGCAGGCTTATTTAATACATAAAAATGTAGTCTTTAATCGTTCGATTTTTTCCGTTAAAATCGAACCATTAACTTTGACTGTCCGCCATTTTGTGAAAAATGAATATTTTTTCAAAATCCTTCGATTAAAGACTAGTTTATACTTATATTTGACTAAATCCATCCGCATTTTTTTCTTCAGATGATCCACTTCGCCTAATGTAATATTTTTCAATAAAAAAATTACTGAAAGTTCTTCAAGATGTGTTCTTTAAGATGGTATATTGATCGATTAAAAAAGTTTTGTAGTTTTCTTTAAAAAAAAATCACGAAAAAGGCCTTTTTTTCGCTACAAGTGGGGGTGACGCCTTAAGGTAGTACGTGCACAAACCTCCTCATTAGAAAAAAAATTATTTTTTTTGTATGCTGTAGTAGAGACATAAAAAATGACGTCCGCGAAAACTCTGCAGGCCTCACCGGCTAAATACAATAGTAATTAATTCATGAAATCAATGCATTTAAGGGAGAATATCAGTGTGACAGGCGGAAAAATTAGGTATTTTTTTTTAAACGGCTCGATCAAATTATTTGAAATTGTGTGTATTAATTATTGAAGTAATGAAGCATACAAGATTTTTTATTTTTATTTTTAGTACATTTTATTAAGCAGAGGAGCGGTCGCAAAATGGCGTCTCAAAGAAAGACTCCCGATGGTTGACAGCATAAGTGCCACAGCAAGCATGTGAAATCAAAAATTCAAAAAGATTATGAAATTATAATAGTGTAGCTATCGCAGCATCGTAGGAAATTTGAAAATTTTGATTAGAAAAAAAATCGCGGCCATTCTAAAAAAATCGAATTTTACACAAAAATTTTGCAGTAAATTGTTAATAAAAAAGTAAACAATTTTTAAAAAACTCTACGATGCGACGATATCGATAAGTTTTCTGAAGAGAATCTATTTTGAATGAATTCGATTGGACAAAATTTGACAGAGTTATGCTGTCAACCAGATCAAAAAACATGGTTTCGAGAAAAACGCGTTTAAAGTATAGAAAGGCCCGTAAGGTTCTGAGAGCATCGACGCTTGGCGCCAATTTCGAATACTTCTAAGCCGAATATTGTTTTGAAAATTTGTAGGCATATTCTTAAAGGTCAAAACTATCTATTTAAGCAAAAAAGAATCGATGTTTTTTCACACTGATTTCCCCCCTTAACCCGCACCATATAGGGAATCCGTGCAGATCAAACTTCGGAACGAAAATAATAATAGTTTCCGATTAGATCAGAGCCCATATAGGGTCGCCTGTCGTAACAAAAATGCCAGCATTAAACGGTTTGCTGATAATCGGCCAATAATTCGTCGACCAGCATTGGGGTACTGTAGGCGGATGAACGGCTTGCCAGATCTATGCCAGCCATTGGTGGGCCAATACCATCGCACCGATAATATGGCGATCAGCATTGGGGTATCGTAGGCGGATGAACGGCTTGCCAGATCTATGCCAGCCATTGGTGGGCCAATACCATCGCACCGATAATATGGCGATCAGCATTGGGGTATCGTAGGCGGATGAACGGCTTGCCAGATCTATTCCAGCCATTGATGGTTTGTTTTTGGGTGTTTTGTAAATGCAGGTCGTTAAACTGTAATACGTAAAAAAAAGGATTGCGAAAAGCATACTCCTCTGATCGAGCTGAAATTTTGCACCGACCTTCTTTGCAATATTTTAAGAGAACCTTTAAAAGGATATTGGCGACTAGCATTAGTTTTCGATATATCGTATATTGAAAGTTATTTATTGTACTGCGCTTCTACTATATTAAATAAACCCAAACAAACCCATCCCACATGGCAAGTGATATGCACATACGGGCGAGCACTGTTTGCCAGCAAGCAGCGCGGCCGGAGGAGTGGGGGGCATCTATCGGATATATAGATATACTCGTATGGCGTGAAATAATAAACTTTACAATGCGATATATCGAAAACTATTGCTAGTCGTCAAAAATCCGTTAACGGTTTCTCTTAGGATAATGAGAGGAAGTTCGGTGCAAAATTTCAGCTCGATCAGAGGAGTATGCTTTTCGGAACTTCACCCAAAACGAGCGAGTTATTTTTACATCCTAAATGGACCGAAAAAATTGTCGGTAAACTTTAATGTCACGAATAAAATTATCGGCATAAAAGTAAGGAACGAACAAACGATGGATTCTGTAAGTGTTAGAATGGCTAAGTGGGTAGGGCGCTCGACACTAGAACGAAAGGCGCAGGTTCGATCCCGATGAAAGGTAAAAACTTGAACAATGCAGAAAGCGTTTTTAATGCAATTATTCTATGTACATGGACATAAGTAAAGCATAAGAAAACAAAAAAGATACTACTAGAATTGTTATATTCATAATTTGTCCATTTTTCGTTTTTCATTTCCGGCAGAAGATCCGGCAGCCGTTGCTGGGCCAATATGGGCGTATGATAGTTGGCCAAGTCTTAGCAGCCATTCATGGTGTACCATTACCATCCATGCATGGTGCGGATCTGGCCCGTTTGTATAGCCATTACCGCGCCATCGTTTGTTCTCTGGCAACCAGTCGTGAGCCATTAATGTGCCGATTGTAAAACCCTATTTGGGTTTTACCATCGTGAGAGAAGTTGTCGTGAGTGGTTTCAAAAGTTTGAGAACGGTGAGTTTGACGTCGAAGACAAAGAACGCAGCGGAAGGCCGAAACAAAGACGCGGGATTGGAAGCATCATTGGAGGGAGATTCGTGCCAAACGAAAGAGTTCCCGCAAATTACGCTTATTGGGCTCAAAACTCGACATTTTCGCAGGAAAAAAATCATGTGATGCTGATACAAAATCACTAATATTTCAAGGTTACGGTCTTGCCAGATGTCCAACCTTGCGATATGACGTTTTACATCTAACAATTTCAACCATAACCTCCTGGTGGGGCCATCGTTTATCAAACAGCGGATACTTATTTGTACTCCCAATATACTAAACATGAACGAAGACCAGCAAGACCCGACTAACGATATCAGCAACCTACTTCTGGTGTTACAATCAAACCTACTGGAGCACAAAGAAGATAAGAAACTAGCTCTGCAGGAGAACCCCCTAATATGGGGGAAATCAAATGAACACAAGTATCATTGCCATGTCTCTTGCCAATAGTGCGGCAGTATTTGTCAGCTCCTCCCAGTAGCGTAACCAGTGAACAATTGTTCAGTCGAGCTGGTCTCATGTATGAAGAAAAAAATACCGAAATAGATTGCAGGGTTGAAAGCGGGATAATTACTTTGTGTTAACTGTCTGTTATTACATTTTGCATTACAATATTCAAGGTGTAATAACTTTCCGTCATTACATTTTGAAGATTAGTTGGATGAAAAAAACCTAATCCTTGACAAAGAACTGTTATTTTTTTAAATAGTATTTACACTTTTCGCTTCCGCATCCGCTTCTGTTTTTGCTTCCGCTATAATTTACTCTTGAGATCTGTTTCCGCTTTTGCTTCTGTTATGACACTGCAACATCACTGCTTGATATTGACATTCTACATAGGAACACGGAACTATACATTTTTTCTATAAATTAGAATTTTATTGAAAAACTTGAGTTTTGTTAAATATTTTTACATTGAGTAAGCTGCTTTTTCGTGATTTTCTTCAGTCAGACTTGTCGAGACAGTCGCGCATCAAACTTCAAACGTGATCAGCCATCATGTGTGTGTGTCCCAACTTTTCTGATACCTATCGTCCACAATCGTTATGGCTTGGTGGAAGTGTTCTCCTTTTTCTTCACTGAAGGAGCTACGATTTTCTGCAAATTGATCCGGATCCTCTATTTCTATCCCGAAATGAAAAGAAAAAGCACCTTTCACGAAATATGTAATCGTTTTTCTAAATTGTTGTATAACATACTCTCCGCATATATACCAAAATGTGTTAGGATGGTTCCAACAAGCTCGTCTTCGCTTTACAATCGTCGACATTTCACTGAATTAATTTATAACAGCAAAGAATTATTTTTTTTAATGAAAAATACCTCATGTGGACTGTTAACGACACCCACGATGAAACTAAAATTCATTTGAAAACCTTGTGTAGTAACTTGAAATATAGCTTGGTACGGGTCTTGCCAGTAGCCACTTGACGAAAAATCATACGAACTTTGGCGGCACCAAGAACTTTTTTTCGTTGCCTTGCGTTATTACTGCACAAAAGTCATATTTATATGCTGGCTTCGACTGATGTGACTATATGTGAGATCCGCCGTATTTTTCTTCCTTCGTATGGCCCTTTTCACTTCGCTACTTAGGAAAATGGAAAATTTTCACAGCAATGTGCACTTTCTTCGTCCCAGTCTCTGATAGCGACCGCAGTGATATTTTTCCGTGATAAGGGCGAAGTCGGATATGGAAAAAGATCGGAGCTTCACATCAAACGTCGGTCATGATGGTTGATGGATCACGTCACGTGACAGCAGACCCTTAATGATTCTAAATGGGAACTCTCTCTCTCTCTCTCTCTATCCGCCTCTCGATCGCTTCCATCTTTTATACAATGACACGTATCACAGGGTAATAACTGCAGCACCATACAAACATGAACGGAAAGCCAGTCATCGGGGAATAAGTTGGAAGCTCATTTCTGGTCTATCGGTTTTCGGTCATATACGTAATGGATCGTACATAGTACATGCTGACGTCGTTCGATCGTCGTCCACGTCTTGTTCTCGTCGTCATCGTCGTACGTCGTCTCCTCGGCAATCAGAAACACTCGTCTCTCGTGTCACTGGCAGAGCACGCATCATCCACCAATGAGGAAACAAGGGGCACACACTGTACTATACGTTGGTCGCGTGCCACCAATCGTCCCTTTTCGTGCGTGCCTTTATACTTATAAATACAGATATATATATATATATATATATATATATATATATATATATATATATATATATATCTGTATACGTACTGACTATTCATAGGTAGACAAATACAAGTCTACACGAAGCACCCTCAATAGATTTTAGATCCATGTAAGTAAGGCTGCTTACGCATCACGCAACACTCATCGAAGAGAAATACACAGGACCTCTACATATATTTGCACAGGGGGAGGAAAGAAGGGCCATGAAATGGGAACATTTTGAGCCTGGGGTATTTGTGGGATCCGTTTTAATCGTGATCGCGGTTACGATAAAGACGACATTACGAAAGACTTCTGGAATTACGTTTCCAAAGTCAGCCCTGTTTAGCTTCTGTCATTTGAACTTATTGCGGAGGGCGATAGAGCAAGATATTGTTGCTCCACTTTGACGAGTTGTGTACCTTCGGCCGGGCTGAAAATCGGCGTTTTTCGCTATTTTTTTAACGGGTAAATCGTTAAAAAATATTTATTATACATTATTTATTGGTGATGCGACCCCATCTTGTATTTAGTTGTTTAACAACACCATATTCATGTTCATGTGGGATGTTGTGACTGCTGTTCAAAACAAACGTTCGCCTGGTCTGCATGGTAACCTCCCGGTAAGTTGATGAGCCTCAAAAATCGAACAAGTTATTTGTAAAATAATGTTGTAAAATAATGAGTTATAATCTGTCGAACAAAATCATAAATTTTGATGAAATCAAGTTATCACATTTTAAATTGAAAACGTTTTTCTAGTCGCAAATTTCGCGCTATAAATGTGCGGAAACGATGTTTTAAGTCAAGAATAATAACATGGGTTCAACAGACGATAGAGTATATATTTTCGAAAATTTAATAAACAAAAATGCATTGAAAAATGTTAATAACTGTTCAAATATGGTGCAGGATGTCTTGAAAAACTTTGTTCCATGGAAAAACGCGTTCAAACCTACCTGCCCTCGAGCCAGTTCGATATTGCATGCGGCCACATCCATCGTTAATCGGGGTCCGGGATTTTTTTTTATCTTTTTAAGGCAATATTCTTGTGTAGAGAACTGGATTTGGATTTTTAGGATGAAATAACTACAGAAATAAAAAAAAATAATACACATGTTCCACATGAATCCAAAAAAAACCAGCCATATTCTTAATCTGTATGAGTGTTGTGATGTTTGGTACCAAATTCGAAAAAAAAATTACAAAATGTCTGGATGTTAAACTTTGATTATCGATTTTTCCTATTTTTCTGACCGTTTCATGAGTTGTAGAAAAAAAAAGTTTCCACTAAATTCTGGTTCCAACGTTGAAAGAAAGTCGACTGAACGTGTATGCCAAATCTGAGCTCAATCAGCCAATTGGTTATCAAAATAACGTGGTTGCCGATTTGAAAAGCATAGTTTCGAGAAAAGTGCGTTTAAAGTTGCCACCTCTCGACTGCGCTCCCCGAACATACTCCTTATCATTTCTATAACTCGAATAATTGTATGAGTATCATTAAACGGTTTTCACAGACGTATTCAGAAAGGTCTGGAGAATAATGAAAAGAAAATGTTTAAAAATCGATTTTTCAAATGTCTAGCCAACAGTACTGCCTTAAGACGGGAGCCTCAATTGGAAGGTCCAAAAAAGCGTTTTTTTTTTGTTGCTTAAATCGATAGATAAAGTATCCAAGAATATATTTACAAAGTTACAGAGGCCAATTGTAAATATTTATGAAGATACAAGGCCAAAAGCAGAGAAGCGATTAATATTCGATATTGATATTTCCTCCTAATGAAAACTTTGAAGGGCGTTTTCTCCGGTTGTCAATTTCACGATTTTTCCAAATTGAGGGCGTGATAGCAAAAAAACTAAACGACCTATTGAATAAAACCAAAGTTTATTTTCTTCAGTATGAAAATCTCTTCAAAGTGAATTAAAAGAGTCATTGAAAAAGTCTTTTTAAATCATTTTTATAGCACGTTGAAGTGTTTTTTATCACATTTTTTTCAAACCTTAGAACAGTTATAATTTTACGGTTTCTTCAGCTTTTTCTTAATTCACCCAGAAGAAACATATATGACAATTGAACATTTTATTGGTTTATTTGGTTCAGTCAAGAATTACGAGCTGCATCTTTCCCACCGATTGGGGACTGCAGTGGCAAGACGCACATGGAATAGGCTGATAAATCTGCCGTCATTTATTGTTTCATGTTGACATTTTTTTATACATTTCAAATATACATGAAAATATGATTGGGGTAGAATATCCATAAGTACGAATATTCATAAGTATGAATATCCATAAGTACGAATATCCATAAGTGAGTATAGTATATAACCCAAAGTATATGGCCCAAGCAAACCCAAACAAACTTGAAGTTTTACCGAGTATTCTCTTTGTTAAAAATTTCTCAAAATGCTCATCTTTCTTCGTCCTTTCACTCTTCCGCCATTTCTGGCGCCCATTTATACTCTATACTTACCTTTGATATCCACTCTACCTCTACCTCCCGCCATTTCTGGCACTCATTTCTACTCTATGCTCACTTATGGATATTCATACTTATGAATATCCGTAATTATGGATATTCGACTTATGGATATTCGTACTTATGGAAATTCGTACTTATGGGAATTCGTACTTGTGGATATTCCTACTTATAGATGTTCGTATTTATGGATATTCGTACTTATGGATGTTCGACGACAGTGTGAAAAGATACCTCAATGTTTACTGAGCTCACTTGTTTTTTCCCTTCTAAAAAAATTCCCGCAAAAACGCGTTTTTGGACCTTCTAACTCAGCCTCCCTGCTTAAAGTAAATTTTTTATCGCCTCACAGGATAAAGCATAATAGACAACAATGAAAAAAAAAATCGATTCTTCAAGCGCGCTGGACATAATTTCTTCGGCAAATTGATCGGCCAAACTGAATTGCAACACCTTCAGGATATTTGGGAAAATGCAGTACTCTTTGATTTTCAAGCTTTGTCGTTCAACAAAGTGAAAAATAAGTTCGTCGCTGCTTCACACAATAACAGTCCAAGCGAAAAGCGGATAATTATAAAGGGACGATTGCAAGTTCTCTACAATTGTCAAGAACGAGAAACGCCTAATGCCAGGATTGCATTTGGCCGACGAGAGGCGTTTCATACACGAGTAGTAGTTAAAACTTTCCGGAACATTGAACTTCTCTCGTCTCTCTACATTTTGTATATTACCCTCCTTTTTCATCGTCCTTACTATTAATATTATTATAATTCTTATAAAAGGACGACACGAGTTAGCATCGTAGATCTCGGCGTCGCGACAGCATATAGCGAAAGAGTATTCGCGAGGGGAAGCCGAGGTTTATGCAAATCGTTCAGGGAACAAGAGAAAGAGAGACGTACGAATAATATCGCTACAGAAAATTCCGACGATTTAAACACCCCTCTCGTTCACTGTTCACTCCTGACAATGACCGTACATCGCTTTTAATTACCGAATTATACGGTTAAGCAAGCCCTCGTGTAGTCGTCTGGTTTATGGCTATACGTATAGAGACACCAATGATGATTCTACGTCATTCGAGAAGCAGACTCGCGCCTATATAGTCTGCTTTCGGGTACGAGATCAAGAAGAAAAAAAATAATACGCGGTCCTTAATTGTTCAATCGAGTGAATCGGATGGAAGCATCTCGTTTGGAATGACAAAAGACACAGGATTTTCGAGACCTTTTTTCTCGCGGCCTGTACACCAGGTACCGAAACAAGTATAAATAATGTAACTTGCGTATAATTGATGATTCGGGAGGCTCGGTCATTAAAAGTCATATGTAATTGGCTGCTCAGTAATGGATGATAGTGAAATAGCTCACATCTGTAGCTACACGAAGTATCACCCATGTAGAAATTTGTTGGGGAAACCCAGATCCTACCACATCCGTATAGGGATTTAATCAGGACGCCGCAGGAAGTCCGCATTAAAATCCAAGTGGATTTTAATCATTTTAAGCGTTTGGGATTTTTTATTTGAAATTCTCAACCGAAATTTATTGGATATGCCAAAAAAAAATCACTTCGTGATACCGTGCACAAAATTGTTGGGCAGTCCCAAGATGCACCCACATCTCTATAGGGATTTGTTAGGGACACCGCAAACAGGGAGTCCTTGGTGAGATCCAATTGGATTTTGCACTTTCCTCTGATGAATGCCGTTTGAAAATGATTACCACGTTCTAATCGAAAATATGTGAAAAGTCACGAGAAAAACCTCAACGAGTTGAAACATAAACTGCATGCTTTGTGTACGTATATGGTGATATTCCGTCAGAGTGCAGTAAAATAAGTAACAAACGATAATTACAGTGGATTTTCAGTCATGCGATTCAAATCGATTTTTACGATATAGTTTTTTAAGAAGAGGCGAGGCGAGGCGAACCTTTAGGCGAGGAAAAAATATACTGATTTTCATGATTTTTTTTTTGAGGGGAAGATTTCTCCACCATTTTGGAGACTTAGACTTAGGGTATGTTTTATTAATACTTTTGGCTGTATAGATTTTTTTTTTAAATCGACCGATTCCGAGTTAAAACACGATCCTAAATGTTTTCCAAAATATATTATATATAATTTTTTATTGCAAAATGTAGCTCCTTTTTCGGAAAATTCAATCTTTTTGTTGCAAAGCGTACCATTTGATCGATTTTCAACATTCCTCATTTTTCCTTGGTTCATATTCTCCGTATGAGTGTTGATGTAAGAAAAATCCGGGTTGGTTTTTTTCAGATTAATCCCGCCAACTCTGCGTGTCACGCCGTCTGACAACATCCGCCGCAACCCGTTCAGAAGACCGTGCTGTAGCTCCGCAATTTTTAAAGATTAATTTCAAAAAATGCCATGTAACAGCCAAACGTAGTAATAAAACATACCTCAAGTCTCAAAGATGGTGAAGAAATCTTCCCTTAAAGGGGTATATACAGTTGAAATTTTGGAAAAATCGATTTTTTCCGTAATGTACATATACTTAAGTACCTACGCACACAGAAAATTTCTTGTCAATCCGGAAAATATTCTCGAAGTTACACGCACATTTGCAATGACGTGTCAGAGCGTTCGAAAGTACTTTTGAAACTTTAAACGCGTTTTTCTCAAAACTGTGTGTTTTAAAGTCGGTGCGCAAGATTTCTCGGAAAAGACTGAACCAATAAGTCTGAAATTTTAACACCTTCTTTTCAAGTATATTTTTAGTAATTAATCGACGGTTTTTTCTCACCGATAAATATTTTCCATTTCATAAACAATTTAAGGCCTAAATTTTTGTCAAAAACCGGTTTTTTTTAGATATGCCATTTCGTCAAAAATTATTATTTTGATTATTCCACCGATCAATTACAAGATAATCCATTATATTAAAGAAATATATTCGGTTTTTTCATTTTAGATGATCCAGTCCAGAGATGTGCTCACCCCAAGACGCCTTTTTTAGAGGTGCTCCCGGAAATCAGCTATCGCAGCTTTCAAAATAATTATTTTTATAAATAAAAAATGTTAAAATACAGTTAAAAGTTATCATAATAATATGTTATGAATTTTTACGTTAATAGATTTGAAGGTCTTCTCAAGGAAAAATCTTGAAAAATCGATCTTTTTGGGGCTCCTGACTGTATATAACCCCTTAAAAAATGAAAATCAGCCAATTTTTCCTCGCCTAAAGGTATCTCCCCCCACGAGCAGTTTCTACTTTTTTAAGATAAGATTTATACTTTTTTAGCATCCACTCATTTTGTATATCTATATATTTCGTTTAGAAGATTCCACATACGGGATGCAACGGAATCCATCAGCAATGTCATTGGGTTCTGCTTGATATAATGTGGGAATTCTTAAGGATTCAAATTTGATTTCGTACATTATCTCTCAATGAGGAATCCCGATTAGAAACCAATGTACGGCGTGACGTTCAGTATAAGACCGAATGCGATGACCCATTAGAGCCCTATCAGAAATTAGCGACAAGCATGGGAATTCAATTGGAGACCTACGAAAATTTCTGCACGGGCGTTAACATTCAAACGCAAGGTTAGCATGAGAAATTCTTGCCATTTGTACCTTCAAACCACAACCCCTCTTCTGATTTACACGCTGCTTAGGAAATATCAAGAAACTAATTAATGTCAAAGGCTACAAACAAAAGAACTTATATAAGAATAAGTCTGGCTAATTTCTGCATGAAAATACGAAATCTTGAAAGAGATCTGTGCCCGATGGCACAAACTGTTGAATGCAACTGAAAGTGATACCAACCGATACCAAACGATCACTTGAAGTTTCCAGATATCATTGTATCCCGAAAAACCCTTTCCTCCCTTAATTACGTAGGCCAACAAGTGCTGTAATTAGGCCTGATTTGGAATGAACATCATCATATAATTCGACAACATTCTAGGCTTGACCCACATACGTTCTTGAGCCTCAAACTATCTGGAAATAAAACATATTTCGACAGTCAGCAAACGAAAGGGCATTGCTAGAGGAGGCGATATGAGTGTACATTTACGATATATAGAGGTATCGTTACTTTTAGAGAGGGTCGGTACAGAGCTAGCTGTTTCTCTGTATTGCAGTCGCTATTATTGCGTTGTTACGAACACACACACATATATGTGTTCTGACTAGGTTCCATTTGAGTCAGCGTATCGAGGTGTCAATAGCAGCTGCTACGTTGCACACAAGAGCTGTGCCTTGACGCTGCGTTCGTTTCCTCTCTTATGCTCCTCCAAACCCCGTCTCTTGTAACGCGTATTCACCTCATACTTCTTCACCACCCTTGCTTTTGCGACTTTTAGGCACAATGGATATTTCATCACATGCGGTACATGCATGTATACCCAATAGCGCCCAAAAACCTGCCGGCCTCCCCACTACGAAATCGACACACACGTATATGCGTTCACGTGTGTAGCTTGGTCAAGTTGATAAATCAAGGACTTGTGCAACACGAGCACTCCTCATCCCTCCATCAGACTTTTCCGCATCTTATAAGCGTGATGCAGATTTTCCATATTTTGGCAGAGCATCCTTTTTAGCATTGAAAATGCTTTTAAAACTGTACATGTTTGATGAGGTAGGCTGGGTATAGGGGTCTGAGTTAGCTGGATGTCACACGAAAGTAACGCTACCCCCACTCCACTGCCACTGTGTTGTAGTAAAGTGGGGGGAGTTGCGACATGCTGAATGCCTGTGATTGGTTAAAAAGTACCCTCTTCCCACCCAATTCTAATCTTGTTATGGATTTAAAAATTACACTACGACTTATATTACAAAATGTATACAACAATTATTATACAAACAAACCCAATTATACAGAGTGGCCTGTTGTGAATGGACAATCCGGCAACTGTCGATAGGTCAGATCATGTCCTACTGTGTGCTGGAATTTCACTTTAGTAAAAGTCCCACGGTTTTCGAGATTTTGAGATTTGTGTTATTTTTTAAAGAAAGCATCTGCTTTTGGTTTCTCGCATGCCATTTCTACAAATGACATGAATCAACAATAACTAAGTAACTTTTAAAATAATTGGCATCATAACATTTTTTCACACCGCAGGCTGTCAAAGTCAAATGTTCGAATTGGTTTGTGTGAAAATTCTGCATACGATATTTTTTTCATATAGTTTCCTTATCGTTCAAGGTTAAAAAGAAGACTTTTCTAGGTAAAACACATAACCATGAGTATTTTTTAGAAAACCGGCTATCATTTGTAGAAATGGCATGCGGAAAACCATAAGCGGATCATTTTTATCTCGAAAACCGTGGGACTTTTACTAAACTGAAATGTCAGGATATAGTATGACATGATCTGACCTATCGACAATTAAGTGTCGATAGGTCAGATCTTGTCATACTATATGCTGGAATTTTACCTTTCGCTGTCAAATGTATATGACTGTCAAGCTCCACAACCGCCTCACAATTTGATATGTACATTTGTTAAAGTGTCAAAGTAGCCCCAAGTGTGGGGCTTCTTGGACAGGGCATTGAAATGCAAGTTATGTCAAAGATTATGGGTTACTTTGGAATCATTTTGATAAAAAATGTAATATTTTATGCATTATACATGGAATTAAATGAAAAACAACGATTTATTATAACCAAATTGTCGTCGTTATTAAGGAGCCAGTCCACTTTGGAGCCACAAAAAAAGGCTATTTTCGCGATTTTTTTTTACGATTTTATAAAAGATATGAATATAAAAGTTGTTGGGCTTGATAAATAAAGTCTTGAAATACATTTTTTTTAAATTCAATTCATTTTGATTCATTTGTAAGTACAAAAACTATAGTTTAACGAAACGCCTCAAAAATAGGTAAGTTAGGTAGCTCCATCACAACTCGGCAACGGCTTGTCTGAAACAAAAAAATCAAAGTCCATTAGATTCAGTATGACACCAGCTACAAAATGATTCTCGAATATAAAGTTTTATCAAACAATAAAAAAATGGCAGATGAAAAACGAAAAAAGTACAAAAAAACGCGTTTTTTCGCAGTTTTTCGCAAAAAAAGAGTAAAAATCAAAGTTTTAAAACCATCGAGGGTCATCTTGTTGCGAATCATGTTTACAATATGTGGTTCAAATTTCAAAAGAATCGGTTTATTAGTTTTAGAAATACGATGAAGCTACATTTTGAAAACGTTGTTTCGAGAAAAACGCGTTCGAAGTTTATACTATGAAAAACTCTTACCTAAACTCAATCGACAATTCTTGCACCTTACAAAATCCCTTCTGATTGCTCATCATCGTTGATTTCTTCAAGTCTTGCTTGCTTTCGATTGTTTGAAATTTTCAAAGTGGACTGGCCCCTTAAGGCAGCAGAACTCGAACAATTTCCGTCCAACCGACTTCACATTTTAACTGTAGCTTTTTAGATTGCTTTAACAGTCAAGTACGAGCGCTTTTTTCGATGGATCGAAAATTGTAAAAAAAATATCACTTTTGAGATGAAAATTATGGTCGAAAAAACGAACTTGTTAAAAAACTCGTCTCTATTTTTCTTTGAATTATTTTTAAATTCCCCCCGTACTTGACAGCTCAAAATAATATAATTAACGAAAATATTTCACTCTTAGTGCCGGGACTAAATTAACGACAGTTCTACTGCGTGCCGCGGAGAGGGTTAGCGGAAAAACAGTAGTGCTATATAGTGACTCGTGCGCCGCCATTTTGTATACTTTTGACAAATAATTTGTTTTTACATACTTCAATATATACCTCATAAAACCTAAAAGCTCTTTTGACCATGTATTTTGTGCCTTTCTTTAAAAAAATCCAAAGAAAACGGTCGAAAATGGGCAGCTACAGTGGTCCCCTCCTTTAAGGGAACATTTTACATAAAAATATCAAGTACCTGGGGTGCTGTTAAGGCACTTAAGGCAGTAGTCTGCTTTACAGGCTTCAAAAAATCGATTTGAAGAAGAGGAAAGATTATTGTATGGCCCGGGGATAGCTGATTAACATCTAATTAGTGTAAGTATCCAAAAACTTATATTTTTTTGGACCGAAAACTTTAAAGCCCGTTTTCTCGAGTTTTCATTTTCACAAGTTTTAGAAAACGGTGCCGGCGATAGCAAAAACAATATATGTCCGATGGAAAAAAATCAAAGTGATCTCGCTTCAGTATTAAATTATTTTCTATTTGAACTAAAAAAGTTGGACAAAAGTACTATTTAAATTACTTGTTTTGCAACTTAAAGTGAATTTTTTTTTTCAAAAAAGTGATTTTTTTTTCGAAACTTCGAAAAAATTTGGCATTTCATCATTTCTTCGGTATTTTTTTAGTTCATATAGAAAAGGAACTTATAAAAACTAAAAAAAAATTTGGTTCGACTGTTTCAGATGCATCGCACGACCTCCATCACCGGCACCGATTTACAAGTGCAGACTCCAGGCGCCCCAGAAAAATCGTTACAACTTTGAAAAATTTCAATATTTTTTAATAATAAAAATTGTTTTTTAAAGCTTGAATATAATACACTATCGTCTCAAAATTTCGTTTACCACAATCATTTCCTTCTCTTTCAAAAAAATTGCTGAAAAAACGCTTTTTTTCGGCTTCTAAAGCAGACTACTGCCTTAATGAGTCTTAAAATTGTCATTGAGATCAAAGTCAACTTTAGCAACATTACAATCGACTTTAGCAACATTATGATAAACTTGAACAACAAATTGTTGTTCAAGTTTATTCCCCGCACCCGCCGCCCACCACAGGAGGTCAAGCAGGCTCGCTGCGCACACATTTAAGACGTATTTTGGCGCTCTGTCAAAGTAGCCCCGAAAACTGTCAAAGTTACGCTGAATGTCAAAGTAGACCCGTTTTACGGTACCAACCGCAGAGCCATTCGAACACGATTGATTTTCGATTTGGAAAAACGATAACCCGCTGAAAAATAATTGTAAAATGTCGCTCGACGTGAGGGCGAATGAGGCCGCACAAGCAACGCATTTACATACTCACGCCTATAATGATACGTTGAGTGTGGCAAATCGGCAAGGGTTGACAGAATGCCTGCACCCTAAAGGCACACGAGGTGGTACACAATGTGTATAGGTTAAAGTGTATATAGATACCAATACAGTGATAACACAAAGGTAAAAGCTGACGGAGAGTGTGGCACGATGGCGGCGATGCGGAGAGGTTCCCTGCTGTTTTTAAGCGTCGGTGACTAATTGGTGATGTCGTGGCCAGGCGTTGAGACACACCCCCGTCACCCTCTTGCCGATCCTCTCGACGCTTTGCACCCTCGTCCTCCGTCTCGCTCTCTTCCCTCGCGACTTCTCGCCACCGTTCTCTCGCCGCGGGAGAATCATCTCTCGGCACTTTCTCCGTCCACCGCAACCTTCCGCCTCCTCTCCCGTACGGCTCTCCAGTCGGCTCTCGTCTCGCTCTCGCCGCACTCTGGGCCCCCAAATCTAATGGGATATGCCCGAACAGGTTCTTCGTCTTCTTCCTCCCTCGCAAAAGGGATTATCACCCGTGTCAACGTAGGATCCGTTACACATATATATACGTGCTGCCCATGGAGCGTACGGTATCGGCATATTCATACAGAAAATCGTACGTTGACACGTGCAGGTGTCATCGATTGATCAATCAATTTTTTTTTATTTACGTCAGTCGCTGGTCCAAACGACCGGGTGCTGGTGATGATCCTAAACTAACCAGCGAAAAAGTCTCGGTCATATTCGAAAGACGCGTTTGGCTTGGTGTTTTTATTGCTTTGCGGAAATATAGTCGAAAAACAATTGCCCAAATGACAATTACCCGAATTAAAAATGTCTCCAATACAATTTCCCGAAAGAACAATTCCCCGAAAAAAATTACGGAATAAACAATTTGGTGCCCAAATGGACAATTTGCCGAATGAACGACCCAAACAAACAAGCAAACAAACAGAAAACGAAAAACAGACGCATTCGGGCAACTGGCCATTCGGGATTTTGTATCCGAAAAATTGTTCATTCGGCAAATTGTGTACGAGAAATTGTCCATTCGATAAACTGTGTTCGGGAAATAATTCTCTCGGGAAATTGTCATTCGGGCAATTGTTTTCGAAGAATTTTCCGCCAACGCTCTTTATCGACTTGCTGGGCATCCCTCGTTTCGCTTTTCACAATTGACCTGTACGGAAGCTGCGAGAAGTCGATCAATTCAAAAATCAATTTTAGAATCTCTAAGCGCGTTACGATTTTTCCGATGACTTGACAGGCTCCTCGTCAATGCAACGTTTCTGTGCGGGTCTTATGACCACTTTTTCCACGCACTACACTGAGAGAAAGTGTGTTCAACCATATTTTAACTATATTTTATATTTCGCTAAGGGGACAATAATATTTTATAGCCATAATTACTGCGAGAAGCTTAGGACTGCTTATTCATATTTTAGCAATTGCATGAATTATGCGCAAATGTTAAGGCGGGATATACTTCAAACAGGAAAAAATAAGCTATATTGAGGGATTTTTTTTAGCTAAGAAATAATTATTGTACAATTGTCAAACTTTAGGTATACTTTAATAGTATATTTAAGTATACGAAACAATTTTTTTTAATTGATTCATCATCAAAATGGCGGAGCTGTGACAGAGTGTTACCGCAAAGTCGCCACGGGAGTTGCGAATCGGCGTGCAGTCTAGCTTCCCGTAAACTTTAATTTGCAACAAAGTTCAAACATTTTTTTCAGTTAATACATGTATAATTTCTGCGTGACGATAATTAAAATGAAGAAAATGCAAATTTAAGAAAATGGCACGCATTTACAAAAAAAAATTAACATTTCACGCAACATTTCTGTAAAATGTGGATTAAAAAAGTAGTTTTTTTCCAATTTTTCTAAAACAATTCTCGTCAAGTAGAAGGTACCAATATTATCCATATTTCTACCAAGTTTCAACTCAATCGGCTTAATAGTTTTTGAGTAATCCTGCACGCCAGTTTTGAGAAAAACGCGTTTGAAGTTCACACCTGCTCCGAATCCGAGCAGTGAGGCACAGCGTTGACGGGCATTTAACGTTTCAAGTTTTTTGAATTTCGCTTTAAAAGTTTGGGAACATATTTTACATGTATAGCTCTATCATTTATGGCAGTAGTCTGGTCTAGAAATTTGACAAAATCGATTTTTTTTCGATTTATTACTCCTTAGACCTGTCTTAATACGCTCGTGAAAACCGTTTATTGATATTTCAAAAATTAGCAGCGTAATAGAAATTATAAGCACGCCGCGCGCAAACCTCATCTAATAGTATCAAAACTTTGAACGCGTTTATCTCAGAACTATGTTTTTCAAATCGGCGCCCACGATATCTCGATAACTAATTGACCGATCGAGCTCAAATTTTGCACGTACCTTCGGTAGCCTCTTTCTGAGGACTGGTAGCAGAATTGAGTCGAACAATAATTTTGCCCACATTTTATAACTCGTCGAATACCCGAAAATGTATGAAATATCGTTAATCAAAGTTTAACAGGCCGCCATTTTGTAACCAAATTCTTTTAAGTACTAATTCTGCTACCAGTGCTCAGAATACTCATACAGATTGAGAACATATATATTTTTTTTCGTTTAGATGCATACATCACACAGAGTGGGCGCCGATTGAGGCGGTTTTCGGCGGACCATGTTGTAAAAAAATAAAAAACTACATGAAAATATTTAAAATATTTTTTTTTTTTAATGTAGATACATTCTCAAAGGAACAATAAATTCACATGTAAAATTTCATCAAGACACCTCCAACGGTTTAAAAGTTATTCCAACCCAAAAATGACGTCGAAAATCTCGCTCTAGACCAGACTACTGCCTTAAAGAACAAAAAAGATATCGATTTTTTATCGCTGTAAATGTATATGCCGCCTTAAGGTGGTACTAGCGAATTGACTAGCCAACAGAAAATCTGTAAATTTTCGAATCTGAAAAAAAGCGAAATATAATACATTTAGGTTCAATAATAACCATGATACGGGAATAAATTATTTGAGAAGTGTATTTGATAGCTGTGTGTATATTATGAACAGTATTATGGAACAATGTGTGAGACACGCGTAGTTATGAAAACTACTAAGCCGTGGTAGCGCCAACTGCCAATGATCAACGTCCTCGCTATAAGTAAACATTACCATAATTTCGTTCAAATAGTCACTTTTTCTAAGGTCTTCTAACGAATGAAACTCGACAAATGTTAATATTAACCATATGAATTGTACATACAATCTTGAAAAGAATTTGAACATAAAAGTAGAAGTTCGACCGAACGAAACCTAACGTACAGTATACATCATTAGCATTTGTGCGACGATTTTGTGATAGCATGCGATGGCAATAGACTACAACGAATTTTACTATCGCCTCTTGTACAATAGGCGTTTTTTGTAGTTACCATGAACTTTTCTCTCCGTGTATTAAAATAATTACTTTATCGGATAGTTTATGGTTACAATCAACGTGCGAAAATCGGGGGAAAAAGAAAAGGGAGCATGCTCTGAGAGAATAATCTCGCGGAAAGGGCTGAACCGAAGCTGTGGCAAATGAGGTTTTCTTGTCCAACGGAAATTCCTATAAATCAATCAGCGATATATATTTTTTTTCTGCTGTCAAACCGCACGCGTTGCTAGATCGATCATTATGCGAACGCGCAACAAAGAATATTGTAAAGCTGCACACGCAATTCTGAGTTAACCATATTGCAATCCATATATATATATATATATATATATATATATATATATGCCAACAGTTGTACTAATACGAGCATCCATGTGGATAATACACGTACAAAACGACTACCTAATAAAATGGGAGTGATCATGGGTTTACGACAATGCGTTAGGCTCCATCATTTTTACCCCATTTTAGGGAAAAAAAAGCATCCGCACCCCTGCCTCAAATGTGAGCAAAAAAGTACATAAAAAGTGAAAAGATGAAAAAAAAACCTGAAACCAGGCAAGAGAGGCTGCCTTGACGTTTCGATCCCTCGATCGACCAACGGTGACAATATCCCCGTTTTGCCAAAACTGCTGAATTATGCCGCCCACTTGGCACTTTTTCCCCCTTTTCGTCCCTTTTCCCGTGCTTTTCCATCACGGTTCCCGCTGATCGCACTCACTCCCCACGTCAACGAGCACACGAGCGCGTGTGTGTGCTTGCGTGTATGTGTGAAAAAGACGCACCTTTTTCGAGCAAAACTTTTCAATGACGGATCGCACTCACCGTGTCAGCACGTTATAAGCTACGTATACACAAGGGTGGAGTGACCCAAGAGTCAGCATTGTCGGGAATAGCGCGTGCTTCGGGTGAGGTAAGTCATTAGTCACCGAGGCACGCACTGTTCGACATCAATGATTCCCAGTGGAAAACCCCCGCATTGCAAAAGAGAAGTTTTCACAATTAAGACACTCCTGAGGGTGAAGTAAATCTGAAAGGTGATACACTCAATCATCCAAAGAAAAACGGAATATTTTTTACTACGCTACCACTGCAAGATACAAATGGGCGGTATTACGATATCTGTGGCCCCAAATTCTGACCATGCGGTCTTCATATTTGACACAAAATAAGACTTTTTTCAAGAGCGGTAAAAATCGAAATTTGACTTTTAAGGAGGTGAAACGGGGCTTTGGTATAAATGCATGCCAGTACAAATAATTAAACATGTATTTCAGCAATTTCCAAAATGTAACCTTTAAGGGGGTTGAACGGGAGAATTAAGATTTGTATGAACAAAAATCTATTTTTTGATCAGATTTACTTGAAACTTACCAATTTTATTTGATATGTAACACTGCACCATGTTTTCCTCGCTATTCGGTACGTGTAGACAGTCAAGTAGTACTTTTAACTCCTTAACTGTGTATGCCACACATATGTGAACATTAAAAAAAAATATCCAAACAAACCCAAACGTTAAAACTGCTGTTTCGCCCCCTTAAGGGTCGAATTCCGATGTTTACCACTCATGAAAGAAGTCTTATTTTGGGTCATATCTGACGGCTGCATGGTCAGAATTAGGGGCCACAGATATCGCAATATCCCCTACAAATGTGTACAGTTAAGGGGTTACCCCCACTTGCGATTTTGAAAAAATCGATTTTTTTGTTATTGCATTTTTATGAAGTATAAGTATCTGAGAATATGTCCTGAAAATTTCAAGTCGAACCGAACAAAATTGACTGAGATATGAGCGTTGAAAGAGAAGAATCCGCGTTGAAAGAGCGTTGAAAGAGAAACTTTAAACGCGTTTTTCTCAAAATGGCATTTCTGAAGTCGGTGACCAAGATTACTCGAACACTAATGAACCGATCTTCTTGAAATTTTGCAGCCTTATTTAATACATAAGAATGTAGTCTTTAATCGTTCGATTTTTTTTTTCGAAAAAAAATGGCCGTTTTATAGCCAAAAAACGGCCGTTTTTTTTCGTTAAAATCGAACCATTAAGTTTGACTGTCCGCCATTTTGTGAAAAATGAATATTTTTTAAAATCCTTCGATTAAAGACTAGTTTATACTTATATTTGACTAAATCCATCCGCATTTTTTTCTTCAGATGATCCACTTCGCCGCAATGTTGGTCACCGCAAACCGTGTATATAAAAACATTATTTCATTGACGGCCATTTCCCACTAAACAATTTAATATTTTTCAATAAAGAAATTACTGAAAGTTCTTCAAGATGTGTTCTTTAAGATGGTCTATTGATCGATTAAAAAAGTTTTGTAGTTTTCTTTAAAAAAATTGATGAAAAAGGCCTTTTTTTTACGCTTCAAGTAGGGGTAACGCCTTAAGCAATCATCAGTGTAAAACTTTCAAAAAATCGATCTTGTTTTTTTTTACATTATCCGCTAGTATAGACGGTAATAAACATGCTGTTCATATACTTACATGAACGTAAGTAGACAATTTATATGAAAATTCCGCACTCGAAACTTTGAACGCGTTTCCTCGAAACGTCGTTTGGGTTTGTTTGGGTTTTCAAGCTATCTATCTCAAATTTTGACATAACATTCTTCATGCCTCCCTTTATCTTGCTATGGAAGGTTTTTTTTATCTTCATATTTTTTAACGAAAAACTGCGTTTGCCGCAACATAAACTACTACTCAAATTATAAAATCAAGATAAATACAATATAACTTACCCAAGTAACGACATTGAGCTGCAAAGTTTTCCTATTACTGCATAACTATCTCCAATTTGATACATCGATCGAAATGCCTTCATTAAAAAAAAGCTTATCTCCGAAAGAGATTTCGTATTTCTTGTTTCGAGACATCCCGTGCGGAAAACTGATAGGGCATCCCTAACAAAAATAAGGGCCTTTCAGGGCTTTCCTAGTGCTTTCCCTAGTAGGGATTTCCACAATGGGCCCAGACTTGGCCATTATCGGGATAAACTTGTAGGGATTTCCACAATAGGCCCCGACTTGGCCATTATGGGGATAAACCTGTAGGGATTTCCACAAAAGGACCCGACTTGGCCATTATAGGGATAAACCTGTAGAGATTTCCAAAATAGGCCCAGACTTGGCCAGTATAGGGATAAACAAGTAGGGATCTCCACAATAGGCCCAGATCTGACTATTATAGCGATAAACCAGTATAAATAGCTTAGGCTACATGGTTGATGGTATTTCAATTACTCAAATCGATTATATACATCGATCAAATAATATTATCGAACACAAATTGGGAACAAGCGTAAGGGCATTAGCAAATAAAAAATCAACGAAGAACACAAATATGCAGACAAACATCAAACAGTATTTATTTATCAAATTAAAGAAACCTTTTACATAGATACAAACAATTACTCATGGTTTCACTCATACATGGAGAAATGCTAACGCATAAGTGTGAACAGTCCCAACCGGTTTTCTCGACATTTTTATAGCAACTAATTTCCGCTCAATACTCATCATAGGGGAAATTATTTCTTCTGAAGACTTCGCTGATATTTCCCATTCATAAACATTATCTGACTGTGGGATAAGTAAATAAATTGGTCTTTGTTTTCCAGATCTTTCCCTCAATGGAAATAGATTCTAGTGATTCAGTAGACCCATATATTTTTTTTATTTCTACTACACATCCATTCCTTCGAATGGATTATTTTTTATATTAATGTTGTCATGGCAGTTTGTCATAAAGGCTCACATGCAAATACGCAATCACATTTCTAGGCGTGCAGACATACATAGACATGTACTCACTTCCAGACATATGCACGTGAACAATTACATAAAAACAAATACAGATATACCCTGACGCATTTAACATACACGTATATCCACTGATACGGATATTTTATGGCGCTGAAATGGTTACGATGAGGCGCCGTTGAGGCATTTTCAGGGCGCTAAAATGGTTTTGATGAGGCGCCATTGAGGCAACTTATAAGGCCCCGGTCGTTGCGCCTTTAATGGCCCTTGTTGACAAAGTGTGACCGGCCGCTAACGGCCCTCATGTGGTTTCCAGATGAGGGCCCGAATAAAGTTAGGGGAATATTATTGGGGCCCGATCACAGCCCCAACTCAATTTCCGCACGGGATCAGTAAGCTCCTGAATCACAATACTTTAAGGGGTCTTCTCACTGTAGACGCTAAAAAAAACTATTTTCATGAATTTTTTTAAAGGTTTATATTACAGATATTGATATAAAAGTTGTTACACTTAATAAATACATTTTCGAAATACATTCAAACATTTTTTTATGTATTTACGTAACCCAAACAAAGTTTAAACGCGTTTTTCTCGAAACAACGTTTTTCGACGGCTTGTTGATAAAATCTTCGAAACTACTGAACCGATCCTTATGAAATTTTAACTACATATTCTTTACAACTTATGAAATTGTGATCTTTGTGATATTTTACCCACAACTTATGAAATTGTGATCCTTATGAAATTTTAACTACATATTCTTTACAACTATAGGAATAGCGCATATCAAGGATTTTTTTCAATTTTGATATTTACTATTTTTTTGCCAAACACAGGGAAAAAATACGTTTTTTTTGTTTTTTCGCAAAATGCCCGCCATTTTGTGATTTTTGCATATATAAAAAATCGCATGATATGTGTTATAGCCATTAACATACTGAATCTGAAACCGTTTGATTTTTTGTTTCGGATGATCCATCTCCGAGCTTTCATCAACAGCGCAGACCTACAATTTTTAGAACATTTTTTTACCTACCATTTTCGTCTATAAATTTACTACTTGTGACTTAAATGAATAAATGCATTTTTAAAATGAATTTCGAAAGTGTATTTATTAAGTGTAACAACTTTCATATCAATATCTATAATATGAACCTATAAAAAAAATCATGAAAATTGCCTTTTTCAGCGTCTAAAGTGAGAAGACCCCTTAACTCCGTGGTTGCCATGACGTTGAAGTTTGCATCCCCGGAATACGATATTTTTGTTAATATTTCCTCTCTTTATTTTGATGCTCATCCAAAGTTTTCTTTTTTACGCAAATTGAGGTCGTAAATCTAAAACAAGAATGCGTAAAAAAGTTTAAGTGATTTTAACAGTCACAAAAAATCGAAAAATTAAAAATAATTTATTTTTGTTGTGTTCCAACGATGCAAACTTCAACATCATTTTCCTCAACAACTAAGCCCACGATGAAGAGGCTCTATTTCCCCCAATGAAGATTTCCCAGCCGCATGAAAAGATTTTGCAGCTTGCCGCCTCTCCTCTCCTGTTTGTGTTCATCGATCTCACGGTCGATGCAGCACAAGAGGCGAAAAAACAAGACGAGAAAAATATCCAAAGTTTCAGAGATTACCTTTTCTCCTCGTTTAGTGAGAATTCGATACACCCCCGAAAAATGCGGATAATACCTTGGTTCTTTTTGCTTTCGCTCAGTAGTCGGGCGTCTGCGGCTGTATGTACATATACATGTACATATTAGTGAAAGATTTACCGAGCGTGCGCGTCAGCACCAAGTACGTATGATCGGTCGCGTCTAACCGCAAGGGCTTTTGGCGCCCTCTAGGCATCGGTGAGACCCTCCATCAAGCTCCCTTCTATATTCGTACATCGTACAGGGTAGTTTTTACTAAAAGGCACACTCCGATGTTTGACCAAGCTGGGCAAATATGAGCTAACATGGATGATGTGTGCGTGCAACTAAACAGGCAGGACGGTTAACGACGAGAGTAAAGGGCGGAACGCCACGTACCGCGAGATCCTTCCTCGTCCTGCACATCCTCCCTTCGGGCATCAAACAAACTCCACTGGCTCACATAGCTGCGCGTATACGTGTATACGATTATTTGTATTTGTGTATACGTACGTGTACTTCATGTATCCCTGTTGGCAAACATTTTAACGGGATTAGAGCACACTTACGTGAACTAATCTGACCAAACATACGAAAAGACTCCGAGGATTTCGATGCTCCTTCATGTTGTGGGTATACCTACATTGGGGCAAACCGCACGCAAACGTTTTTTTTTTTTCTCCTCGTTTTCTCTCGTCCATCGAGTAGCTGTCGTAAAGCCGTCCGCTCCTTAAATAACTACGATTTATAATGGTATTATACCTCGTGTGTTTGGATTCGAAAGACTCTTTTCGTTTGTTTCTTAATCGCTCGAATCAATATTTTCACGATTTCTATCAGTGACTTTTTGTTCGATCAACTGTCAGTTCATGAAGATTATCCGTGTGAAATACTATCTTCGATATAATGAAAAATATCCCCTTTTTCTCCTCATTGAGGGTTGTTGAAAACTCACGGTCAGCTGGCTAGCAGCGTCTGCATCGACCATGCACACCGGGAAAAAAGTTTTAAAGTCGTCAATCAAGCATCGTCCATTGGGGTTATCTTTATTTGAAACTACTAAGTTGGCGTTTTAATTCAAATTAAAGAAATGCAACGATTTATTAAGAAGTACGCGAAAAAATGTATCATGGGGTTCTTCGAAATCAAATAAATTGATAAGCTCAATATTTGATTTCGATTGGAAGTCCACTGAATTCCATGTTATTGAAAATCAAACAAAACGTTAGTCGGAATTTTTTTCTTTTTTTTTTATTGAATCTTTTTTCTTTCGGCATGGACACGATTTCGAAAAAGTGCAACAGAATATTACATATATTACATATTATATAATACATACTATATTTATGTAATATAGTAAATAATGAAAGTAGAATACATATATATGCATTATGATATATATATATATATATATATATATATATATATATATATATATATATATATATATATATATATATATCTGTATTAGAATAGCAAAAATTTGAGCTCTATTTTTTTCCTTTTTCTCACCATCCAATTATCTTCTTTGAAGAAAAAAAATTTCGCGAAAGCTGCGCGTGGTCAAAAAATATTTAGAGGTCGCCCAAGTCTCCCAAAACATCAAATTTTCATGAAAAAATCGATGTTTTTTTTCGTCCACTTCTCACCCATGAATTTTACGCTTTGTAATTTTTAAATTAACCTCGCGAAAGCTCTAGCCGGCCAATGAATGCTTAATGGCTCAAGAGCTTCGAAATTTCCAATTTTCGCCAAGTTTTTTTTTGTACTCTTCTCACTCATAAATTTGACGCTTTGTAAAATTTTTCTCAGTAAGTTTAATTTACCTCACACTTCTAACCCAAGAATTATAATTTTTGTTATCATAAAACAATTCTTTCAAGCTCTTGTCCATAAACAAAATTATAGATCGTTTTATTCGTAAAACGAATGGCAGCTGTTTTCCGCGCATCGTAATGCGTCGCACAGTTGGTCTCGTTAGTCGAACTGCAACGTTATAATATAATAATACATAATATAACACATATCGTCTAATTGGTGTTTGTTGCAAATTATTGTAACAAACTATTCAGAAAATGTAACACGTCGTCGTTTATTTTGTTTTTATGCTACAAGGAATTATAGTGCATGCGAGATTCATTTTTTGGCGGAAATTGTAAATTTCGGAAACCTTGAGCGACCACTAAATATTCATTGGCTGTCTAGAGCTTTCACGAGGTTAATTTAAAAATTATAAAGCGTACAATTCATGGGAGAGAAGTGGTCGCAAAAGAATCGATTTTTTCATGAAAATTTGATTTTTTGGGCGGCTTGAACGACCTCTAAATACTTTTTGACCGCTCGCAGCTTTAGCGACAATTTTTTTGTTTTTATTCAAAGAAAATAATTGGACGGTGAGAAGAAGGAAAGAATAGAGCTCAAATTTGTGCCACCCTAATATATATATATATATATATATATATATATATATATATATATATATATATATATATATATATATATATATATATATATATATATATATATATAAACTTTCTCTTGCACAACGCATGTTGTCGCACCATTGCAAGATCATTCGTTGTTTTCATGGCATAGACGGTCCCTTAAATTTAAACCCTTTGATTGAAAAATGCGGGAGTTTGAATGCTCAGAAAGAAAACAAAAATGAGAATTCAAACAAATATTTGTATAAAGCACAGCGAATTTTTATAAATCGAACAAAATTGATTGAATTAAAAGCAACTCGTTGCAGATGTATTTAAATCGAGTAAACATACATACTATTCACGACATCCCCTCGCTCTGCGTTATTTAATATTAAAGCAGCGGCGAAATCTGTTTCGCTTGCATTTTTTGTTTCTTTCTTTTTTTCGTCATTGTATTTCCATTGAAGCTGACGATACCGAGCCAATATGTATTTCATTATGCATTCCAAATATTATCCACGTGTTCGCCAAGTGTTTAGGGCAATGGTGCCTAATATATGTATGCATGTATACGTATGCATACATTGGCATCCCCAAAGTAGGGTCGTCGCATGCACACTATGTATACACGCTCTGTTTGCTTGCAATTCATACGCAACGTAAATCCATTCCTGATATCCGGGCTTTGATTGACCATGCGCACTCGGTTGTGTTCTCGCGGACCACGAAACTGGATTCAAATTTTGTACAGTTTACGGTATTATTTTATGAAAATTTCAAACCCGTATACGTGAAGAAATAATTAACAATCATTTCGGAAATTTGAAATTAACCTCCTGGAAATTTTGCGTAATTATTATCATGAAATAAAAACACAACACAACAGCCGATTGGGTGCCGCAGCACTGTATATATATTTTCAACTCTCATCTCTATACTGATGTATTTTAACACTTAACCCTTATTCGGCACACTTCAGTGGAGAGACGTACTCGGCACACTGGGGTTTTTCGCACCCCAGCGACAAAAACCGTTATTATAAATAAACTATTTAATATTTGTACTTGAATTTTTTTTGGGACTCCTTGAAATCTTTTTCTTCAAAGTAGTGTAGGTAATATAGCCGAAAAATTGATTTGGGTATGTTAAAAAAATTAAAATTGCGAATGTCGTGGGGTGCAAACCACCCCGGTCTGCCGAATAAGGGTTGATATTGATATTCTACGTCAGAACATGGAAATATACATTTTTTTACGAAATCCAAGTTCATTGAAAAATGAAAGTTTTATTAAATATTTTTACATTGAGTAAGCTTCTTTTTCGTGATTTCCGTGGGTGAGACTCGTTGAGACAGTCACGCATCAAACTACAAACGTAATCAGCCATAATGTGTGTGTGTGCCCCATGTTCCCTGATACATATCTTCCATGATTTTCATGTCTTGATAAAAGCGTTCTCCTTGCTCTTCACTGAAGGAGCCAAGATATTCGGCGAATTTATCTTGATCCTTTATTTCAATCCTGAAATTAAAAAAAAACACTTTTCAGGAAATCTGCAATCGTTTTTCAATTTTTTAAAATAACATACCTTCTGCATACATAAAAAAAATATTAGTTCGAACAACCTCGTCTTCGCTTTGCTGCCGTCGTTATATCATTGAATTAATTTATAATAGGACATTTTTTTTTAAACGAAGAAAAAAAGTCTCAAATGAACTACTAACAACACTCCATATGAAATTGAAATTCATCCGAAAACTCGGTGTAGCAACTTGAAGTATAGGTCGGTATAGGTCTCATCAGTAGTCACCTGATAAAAAATCATACGAATTTTGCCGTCACAATTTTTTTGTTTACCTGTGTAATTATTTTAGAAATTATTGCTAAACAGGATTTTTTTTATACTTCGAAGAACAATATGCCACTTTGAATGCTATTTAAAAAAAAGGTCCCCCGATAAAATCGAAGATTGAGATTCCATCATTTCCGTTATTATGTTGTGAACATTTTAACCGCAGGGATACGAAAAAACTATTAGGAATAACTGCTAACGATACAGGACAAGCGCTTGTATCGTTTTTGGAATACTTGGAAGGCCATGTTTTTAGAAATACTTAAGAAAAGTATTCCTAATTTAAGTGCATTCCTACATTTAAGGCTATCAAAAAATTGTATTGTTGCACAAATCAACGGAAATTGATATAGAATTGATTTTTAATTATTGCCAAAACAAAATGGTCCGCCTTCAGCCCAAAATTATACTCCGGCTGATATTAGGACATTCAATCACATTTCAGGACAATAAAATACCCGCCAATCAACTCCGGTCTTACCTTTTCGAAAGAGCTGAAGGGTGGAAAAAAATGGTACCCTCCAAAAAACTGTGGTGAAGCTAAATTTGTCTTGAAGTCTTTATAGCTAGATATAGATACTCTCGAATACATAGTTACAAAAAGTAAAAATAGGCTTTCTTTAAAAAAAAAACACATCAAAACCTAAATTATCGAAGAACAGGCCGAAGCAAATTCTTATATCCCAGATAATAGATTCCAATTTCCTAGATAATGACGGTACGTATAGCCACCTGTGTAACGTATCAGTACGCATATGCGTCATTGTAAACACGAAAATAAGTAAATGTGCAGCGCCCATTGTTTCCGATTAATCAGAATTTCATGCTACACATATGGAATTCTTCCTTCTTCTCATTTTTTCCCAAAATAGAGAAATCTTTTTTTCCTAAGTTTGCTAGGTGGCTCTATAAAAGCCTCTAAGCTTTCCTGTAATCGGTTTAATTTATGTACAGATTAATCTTTTTATCTAGTCTTTTTCATATAAGTACGAGATATTCAAAGATTCCGGTTGCTGTGCGGAAAAAGTTGCAGCAATTCCTTCGAAACGATGCCAAATTCCCACGTAGCCATGCAACATTATTACAAACAACATATATTTTATCTGTAAAAAAATAATAATGAGAATTTACGACGTTTAATAACAATACCGTTAGTCAAAACGCATGATAAAGGGTTTATAACAAAGAGAAGAATCATTAATCGCTTTACACTACTAACAACCATTACTCCCTAATCAACTTATACAAACGATTCTTCAACAACGTAGAAATAAAAGTTATGCTTTTTTTAGATGAAAATGGCACAACTTCCTGCCATTTCGCTACAATGCTGCCAAAGTGCTACAGAAATTACGATAAAATGGAGTCACTTTGAACAGGTTTTTGAAGTTTTTTGTTGGTAATTTCTTTTAACATCCTAAATTCTAACTTTTTTTGCTCCAATAGAAGAAAGTGTCCTTTGGCTATCAAATGTACAAGAAAGTCAAGCCCCACCAACCCCTCATAATATTATATATTTGTTTAAAGTGTCACAGTAACCTTGAGTGCGGGGTTACTTTGACATCATTTTGATAAAAAAAAAATGTAACGTTTCATTCATTATAGATTAATGAAATGAAAAACAACGACTTTTACAATCAAATTGTCATGTTTCTTAAATATTTTACATAAAAATATCAAGTACCTGGGGTACTATTATAGGCACTTAATCAGTCTTATAATGATCATTGAGATCAAAATCAACTTCAGCAACATTACAATCAACTTTAGCAATAATATAATAAACTTGAACAACACATTTAAATGCGCACACATTTAAACTGTATTTTGGCGCTCTGTTAAAGTAGTCCCAAAAACTGTCAAAGGTACCCTTAATGTCAATTTAACCCCGTTTTGCGAAAACTTTGACATTGACAGGTTTCTCATTCTCCATATCGGAAATGGTTGTTTTTCCCCACAAAGGATTTCACCTCGTATATTCACGACGTGATCCGTCGAGATATCCGAGACGTTTGAACAATGTAGAGACTCCGGTTGGGAGAGTCTATCCGAGGTGCATTGCTCGATTTACGAGAAATACGAAATCGAAGCGCCATCACTCCCACATTTATGGATCAATGAAAATATCGAGGTCAACAATTTATTTCCGGATCTTTTTGCGGAACTTCCGCAATTTCCAGCATGCACGATGAAAGGTCGTTGGGTGAAAAGTTCACAAGAATGCACTATCGACTTTGCCGGAAACGAAGAACGGAAATGGCATAGTTCGCAAAAGTAGAGTTTTTCTTTATCATTTCGAAGTTATTATTGATTAGAACTTGACTTGATTCGCTCATCCTTTACAAATTTGCAGCTCGAAGAGTGTTTCCATTTGCGAAGCGTTAATTAAATGACTCTGGGCTCATTAAGGCGTTACCCCCACTTGTAGCGCAAAAAAAGGCCTTTTTCATGATTTTTTTCTAAAGAAAACTACAAAACTTTTTTAATCGATCAATATACTATCTTAAAGAACACATCTTGAAGAACTGTCAGTAATTTTTTTATTGAAAAATATTACATTGTTTAGCGGCAAATGGCCGTCAATGAAAGCATGTTTTTATATACACGGTTTGCGGTGACCAACATTGCGGCGAAGTGGATCATCTGAAAAAAAATGCGGATGGATTTAGTCAAATATAAGTATAAACTAGTCTTTAATCGAAGGATTTTAAAAAATATTCATTTTTCACAAAATAGCGGACAGTCAAAGTTAATGGTTCGATTTTAACGAAAAAAAACGGCCGTTTTTTGGCTATAAAACGGCCATTTTTTTCGAAAAAAAAATCGAACGATTAAAGACTACATTTTTATGTATTAAATAAGCCTGCAAAATTTGAAGAAGATCGGTTCATTAGTGTTCGAGTAATCTTGGTCACCGACTCCAGAAATGCCAAAAAAAATCGATTTTTTCAAAATCGCAAGTGGGGGTAACCCCTTAATCGTTAATAACATAATAATAAGAATAATTCATGGGAATATCGCTAGTATTAGATTTTTCTCAATGTTCTGTACTCTGCACGTCTGCTAGAGTTAAGGGGTGAAGCCACGCGGATTATTCAATTTTTCAGAAAAGATGAAGCAGCGGACAATGTTAATTTGGAAGGCAAAATGTATGGTGCTGGAATTGCAGATTAAAGGTACATCGAAAAAAATTCTATTGCTAAATTCTGTTGTTTCTTCAATTCTGTTCAACCTCAAATTCAATTAAAATTCTATTGTTAATTCAAACTTCAAACGCGTTTTTCTCGAAATAATGTTCTTCAAATTGTCCGGAATATGCACCGATTCGCTTTAAAATTTGAACGCATCTTCTCAGTAGCATTCTCCATGAAACTAACACCGGAATCTGCGATAGGTTATTAACTTTTTTTCGTAAACGTTTTTTTTGGTATATATTTGAAAGATTTTCTTGGATTTTGTTCTAGGTTGAAAACTATAAGAGAAATATTTCCGGCCGCGCACCACTTTACACCAGAAGTACCTACTCTGCGGTCTTGACCTCTGACGACGCCATTTTCCATTCCAAAATTACAACAACAAAAATCTTGTAGACTTAAAACTATTTATAATAAAGTTTTGCAAATCAATTTTTTTTATACTTTCATTGTACTTGTCGGCAGCTCGGTACTTTCATTGTACTGGCCGGCAACTCAACTCAGCCAAATATGCACCGATTCACTTGAAATTTTCAAGGTATTTTCTCAGTAGCATTCGACATAAAACTACCACCGGAATGGTATAAACCATAAACCACCCTAATGGTATAAACCGGAATGGTATAAACCATAAACCACCCTAAATTACTCATGTAATTGTTTGCTCAAAAATGAAAGTTTTTATTCAAATTTGCACCGTATTTGCCAAAAGAGATATTTTATCATTTCCTGCACTTAGTTCTATTCTATAACAAATTTCTGTACACTTACAACTATGTATAATAAAGTTTCGCAATGCAATTTTTGGACTGCTTTCATCGTACGCGTTAAAAAAAATCCCAAAATGAGCCTTTTTTTGAAGAGCTGGATTGGCTCTACCCCTTGATGCTTTGGAGAGCTCTACCCCCTGATGCTTTTTTCAAAACGACTGTAAGTAAATTATGCATAACCGAGAGGACTACACGAATCC
>OY723387.1:40543241-40571204 GCA_963210295.1 Ophion ellenae | reverse complement strand
TTTTTCCTATTGCATTCCATTATTGGAGTTATTTATTCTAAATATATTTATTTATTGTAATAAAAATCTATTTAATATCGTCCAATAACTAAATATTTTATTTAATCCTAATAAATCTGTGAACCGGTTTCATCTGTTAAAAAAAAACAATTTCGTTGAATCCACTAAATGGATCAATTTAGTTTTTGTTTTAAATTTAAATTAAATAGAATTTTCGTAGAGTGAACCATTTTTCTAGTTGATTGAACTAATCGTCTATCTTCATTGCAACACACATATCAAAGGGATGTGGGGCTAGAGAGAGTAGAGAGAGAGAGGAATTATATATACATATAGGTTATGTTTGAAAAATCTATAAAATGTTATTCGATAAAACTCTCTAATTATCACAAAAATATTAACCAATTGATATAGTTTATATGATACAACAAACAATTATTCAGTACACTTATGATTACAGTGTACATTTAAGCAAATAAAGATTTATTGGAATCGAATCTTCATTTATTCAATTTAAATATATTTAATATTCAAAAAGAATAGCTGAAACGAATAAGATCGTAGTAGGCCGTGATACAAGGAAAAAACCTATTTGATTTTAATAGATCCAATTTAAATTAAATTTTTTTTCTAGTGTAGATAGCAGAAAGAGTTCAAAGCATTGAGATCTGTGCAATGCCGTTAATCTGAAACAAAAATGAACATGTTCAACTCTAGTCTGACACTTGACGTTTAGATATTTCAATACTTTAGTATCGATGAAAAATCAAATGTACAGTAATGTATATATCGTGAATGACGTGACTGCAAAAAGGAGATATGAAATTTTTATTGATGGATTTCATTGAAAATAGTTGACGTCTATGGGATGCATGTGCACCGGGTTACCCTTGTCGATCAATTTGTCACAATAACGCAACTAGATCGAACGGAAAAGACGCTCGTTTTCCGGAGCTCCGGTGTCGACAATGATCCAGCCTTTTCCAAAGACACACGCTAATGATACCGATTCGTTCGACTTCGCGGCATTTTTCGTAAATCGAACATCGACGTATGTTACGTTATTACTGTTACCGTGAGCATGATTGTCGGTCCAAATTCTGTCCGATCCCTCCATCTAGCTCTTTCTGTCTCTCCGTCACTAAAAGTAGTACGTCAAAAAGCACGTCGTCGCACCAAAACGCTTCGCCTACGAGAACGCAGCTGGCATTTACGAGGTAATAATACTCGAAGTCACGAATACTAGTCACATGCATATATGTATGGAGGTGCGGCAACGACGATCGCTCATACGTTTCCGACACGGATATTCCCTCGAAAAAAAAGTGTCAATCGCACACAATCGAACAATTCGCATCCTTGCGATTCAGCGGGGAAATATCAGTCAGCGGCAACTGTCGTAAGAATACTCGGACAACATATTGGTCAGGAAAATTACGTGGAGATATTTTTAATGTTTTCAAAATATTTAATTTATAATTTAAAAAAAGGAGCCGGAAATCCTGCACCAACCGTTCTGAATTTCTTGCTACATTTTTTTTATTTTTCTGTTATAAATTGAATATATTGAAAACACTAAAAATGTCTCCACGTAATTTAAAGTAAAGGTGCAGAAAAGGTAACGCAGAAATGGAAGAATATTGAGAAATGAAGGAGCTCAGTAGGGAAACGAAGGAATTATTGGCAAGAATAAGGGAATTGCACATAATGGAGCTGCCTATAGATGACCCCATTGTGTTTTAGAAAAAAAGTAAGTATTTTTGATCGGATTTTTCATTTTTTTCCAATTACTCTGTTGATATTAAATGTAGAGTATTGAGTTTTTCATGCTAATAAATGGAACCTTGAAGGTTTAAAAAACGTGATTAGTATTGGCGTAAGATAGTTGGCTTCGACACTGTAAATTATTTTCGACTAAAAAGGTCGGTGGGTACGGTTCAAACAATTTTTCTGGGCACGGTTGTAGAATTATATTATTTTTTTGTTTGATTTTCTAGATGCCAAAAGCCTAAAGCAAATAACAAGAAGACGATCAACGTCCCACCTGAATCATCAGAAAAAAGGAGTATTACTGCCTCGTTTGTGTAGCATCTTATATAGGGAACCGTCCAAGAGAAAAATGGATACAATATACAAGCTGCTAACTTCGGACTCACGAAAAATGCAATGACATTGCTAATGCCATAACTGCTAGTCAGATTGATCCTTCTTGTTACCCAGACCAATAAATTTTTATTTAAAAAGTGTTTATCTTTCCTTTGAGCCGTAAAGATGCTCTAACAAGGAACATCCCTCAGGTGACACCCTTCGATTTTGTTGAAATTTGGATATGTTATAAAGCACCGAAAAGTAAGCGATACGTATTTTTTTTATAGGAAAAACGGTTTTAAGGGGTGAAACCACCCCGCGAAAAAAGGCATTTCTAGGGGTAATATAGCAGTTTCACACACAAGGAATTCACCGATTTTAATGAAACAAAAACGAAAATTCTTCTAACCCGAAGCAATGCAAAATCCACTATATTGACATTGCAAAAAAAATAAGGGTTGAACCACCCCTATATTAAAGGGTGGTTTCACCCTTTAATACCGTTTTCCCCCCGATAAAAAAAAATACGTATCGCTTACTTTTCGGTGCTTTATAACATATCCAAAAGTCAACAACATCGAAGGGTGTCACCTGAGGGATGTTCCTTGTAAGTTCTATTGATTGGATTGTATTTATTAATCTGTTCTAGCAGTGGTGCTTTGTTTCATGTTGATAACTCCTCTTTGTCATGAAAAAAAGATTTATTTTATCTAAGTCGATTTTGCTTCCATGTTGGGTTCATTTCTGATTAGGAGAGAGTTTGAATGTTGTGTCTGCTACTAGTTTATTTTTTACTGATTTTAAAACATCATAATAAGTGTGCCACCTTAGCCATAAAATGATAAAAGGCCTTTGTCTGTAATTTAAGTGTAATAAAACTGTATCAAAACCATTTTATCTTTAACATTTTGTGTAGTTACAACTGACTCCGTACCAGGGTTGGTTGTAACATAGGCAAACTTGTTTTGAAATTAATCTTGTTGGGTAGCAATTACGCCTGGAATTTAAATTATAATACTCATTTGAAGATAGATAAACAGCCTTTTATTTGTGTATTTCCTTAAAAACTTGGCCATATAATGGCGATGCTACGGACCATAGGAGCAGAATTGTTACAACCGTACCTAGTCCACCCTATGTAAAATGTTACGAAAATGGAAACACATGTACATCATTTATAAAACCAAATGTAAAGGAGAAGAGAATGTAAGGGAAGGCCTATGTGTAAACACCCTTAACAGGAATATCCTGGAAATAAAGACTACTAATAATAATAAGTTTTCAATTGTGCAGAATAAAAATCAATGTTAGTCCGTTCCCAGGAACAGAGCAATGAATATAGCCCTAGTGAAATTGTCGTCATAATTATATCAGTTTGGGGACGGCATACGTATATGCATCTCACTATCAACGGGAAACAGAAGGAACAGAGAGAGGGAGAGAGAGACGGAGAGGCGTGAAAGTTGGAGCGCAGAATCCAAAAATTTTCGCTCCACCGGACCGGGATGAGTTTTCCCGTGAGATGCGGTGGAACGATCCTCCCCCATCCAAAATTTCGCACCCTGACGCGCGGTGTGCGTAATATTCCCTAACAGTCGACATATATATATATATATATATATTTCTCGTGCAACGCTCAACAGTCTACTGGCTCTGTGCGTTACGGAGAATGGTCCGAAGCCGCAAAAGGTCGCGCTTAATATTATATTGAATCGTCGAGGAACAATGCGAATAGCAGATTCGTGGGACGAGGCGTTTAAGCGATTTTAATAAAATTTCACGGAGGATTTTTTTAATAATATGATAATAATGTGAAATGAAAGAAAATATTGCTGGAGGGATTATCATTCGGTCACGCGGATTTTCTTCCATCCGTTTGGTGCGAGACGTAAAATATCACCCCCTTTTCAATAGCTAGCCCTTCATCGTTCAGCTCGTGGTGCTCGTTTTATTGTCTTTTCGTTCCTCTCATTCTCTGCATCTCACCCTCTCGGTCTCGGTTTCTTTTTATCTGTCTGTATGAAACGTGACATATATAGACCATTATTGGCCCTGCTTTATTCAAATATAGTATATAACATATATAAATATTCCTGACCGGCCGAAGATCCCTCGAAACTTTTGATCCACTACCATTTGAATATTCAACGAAACGAGTCTTCCAAATCAGTTTGAAAAGGGTCATGACTAAGGTTGTATCATCGAGACGAAACGTTCAAAAATTAATGGTTATGAGCCCTGGCGAAAGAGACGACAGTAGAGAGAAAACATCATGCGCATGGCACGTGGATCGCGCATGCGCGTAACACACGTAGATCGCGCTTGCGCAAACCGGCGCAGAAATTTGTTGAGAAGTGCCCAGATGCAGCCACATCTCTGGACGGATTTGTTAAAGCCACCGCACATAGGGTATCCACATTGGGATCCAATTGGATTCTGCACTATTCCCCGATGAACGCCGATTGAGAATTCTTACCACGTTCGAATAAAAAATGTGTGCAAAGTTACGAGAAAAAACTCGGCGGGTTGAAACATAACCTGCACGCTTCGAGATCATGTACGTCTGCAGTGATATCAGCCGTAAAATAACAGTAAAATATATGACAAACGATAATCACAGTGGATCTTCAGTGATGTGATTCAAATCGATTTTTAAGATATACTTTGTGAAGTGATTTTTACTTTTTTTAACATAAGATTTATAATCTTTAAGATTCACTCGTTTTGTATATCTATATATTGGGTTTAGAAAATTCAACGTACAGAATGCGATGAAAGCCATCAAGAATCGTATCGGATTCAGTTCGATAATGTGGGAATCCTTCAGAATTCAAATTGGATTCATACATTCGATTCCATTGGGGAATCCCGATTAGAATCCAATGTGCGATCGTGACATTTTAGTATAGAGATCCCATGCGATGACCCATTGGATCCCTATCAGATTGCAGGGACCAGTATGGAAACCTAATTGAATCCCTACGACAATATCTGCACGGGAATGCCTGCCAATGGGACCGCGGGCTTTACGGAAAGTTTCTCGAAAAACAATTGCCCAAATGAACATTTCCCGAATACAATTTCTCGATAACAATTGCCCGAATAAACAATTTCTCCAATACAATTTATCGAATACAATATCCCGAATAAACAATTTCCGAATTAACAATGCCTCAAATGGACAATTTCCCGAATGAACGTTTCCCAAACAAACCCAATGTTAATTTAATAATTAATTGAACAATTTCATAATTTTATAATAGTATAATTATTCAGTCATTATTAAATTCGGATCTTAACTAATATGTACACTTTTCTAATCGAAAGTATAATTTTACGTTTTATGAAGTTTTTGTTAGTGAGTCAAACTAAATAAAATCGCAAGACTTTTAATTTAAAATGATGCAAAATGAGCAAAATAAATTTCATGATTGACCAACGTAAAGAATGCGTTCCACAAAGTATTTGCATCGATTAATGATGCATTCTCAATGCAAATATTAATTATTCAAAATTAAAGTTATTCAATTTATTTATAATTTGATCGTTCACCCTGAAAAAAATTGTCCATTCCGGAAATTGTTTATTCGGGAAATTATCCATTCGGGATATTGTATTCGAGAAATTGTTCATTCGGCAAATTGTATACGAGAAATTGTATACGAGAAATTGTATTAGAGAAATTGTCATTCGGCCAATTCTTTTCGAAGAATTTTCCGCAATCGGGACCCCGGATCTCACGTTTTTATTCAAGATTTGAAAAAAAAAATGTCGAAAGGGATATTTGCAACGAACACAATATTCTTACTAGCAATTGATAAAACTTTTCCCCCCGTTTCAATTTACGCACTTTCGCGCCGGCTATCCTCGAACTTATTAGCTGCTATGTATCCTAGAACGTATTATGTGTGCCAGGGTCACGAGGATATCGGAACGAACTTGCGCAGCATTTTCTATTGTACATAATGAAAGGAGTGACGCCGGTAGAACACGGCAACTATTATGGGTTAGAGAATGGGAACGTTTTCCGCTCGGTAAAGCACGCTCCGTAAGTTTTTGAGGGATGAAATGAGGGGCCACCCCGACCAAGTGGCAACAAGGCTGACAATGGATGGGCCTGAGCGCGCCGTGATCGCGGTACCCTCGGCCGTCAACCAGTTTGGGTGTTACGTTTGGGTGGTCTCGTGATTCTTTTTCCCCCACTTTTATATATCATGTCCTTGAAGGGGTTTACCCGCGATACTTGACTGCTCAGTCAAAGGGTTGTGTACACCTTTTGCTAAGTATCGGAGTTTTTAACGCCTCCTTGAGCACTCTGTGGGACGATTCATTCGAAAGGTGTAAATTTCGCCCTACATTAAGGATCTGTAGTAGATTGATCACCATCGCGTCGTCAGTCGGTAGGTTAAGAATACTCGAGCCAATGTACTTAGCCAATTCGTTGTAGGATTTCAATTCATTGATATTTCCGTTTAACTTTGAATTTCGTGCTGACAAATTCATAGCCCTATAGAATCAATTTTGACTGATGACAACAAGTTTATAATAATAACAATAATCATATCATTAACGAGTTACTGTCGCGTGCTAAAATTCAATTTTAAGGGCTTTCATTTGGTACAATAAATTCACTTCAGGGAGGACACCACTGCGACGGGCCGAAAAAAGGGTCGTTGTTTTCGTTTTTTTTTTTGGCCTACTAGATTATGTACTTGGGATTTGGAAAAAATGTATGTTATTAAGCATACATTGAACTTATTTCGTGTAAATTTTTATTCTAAAAAAATCAAAATGGACAACGTTATCGAGATATAATAGTCTCTGCATAAAAAATGTGGTTCAATGGCCGGATCGATAACTTAACCATGGTTGGTCTGAAAAATAACAATAAAAAGTTCAATAATCTATATACAATTATGTATTTCTCTTTGTACGTAGTCGTTCTTTGAAGAACAAAAAACATAAAATGGCGGGTGTTGAAAAAATGTAATTTTGACAACATTTTTACTTATTTTCGCGGGCGTAAAAATACTAAATAAAAAAATCCGCTACGTACAACAATACCTACTACAGTTACGGATTTTTTTTTTTCAAATTGAAAATCCGACTATTATAACTAGAATCATGATTCCAGCCGGGTCGAGAAAAGTCGTTTCGAGAAAAAACTAGTTCGTCTGAATAACACTAAATCCTCTCTAACTTGTTCAATTGCCAATACATTAACTTAACATTTTTTTCACATATTCCTCAATATGTATGCTTTGAAAAAAAGCAAAAGAAAGTTGATTTTTTTGCCCATCGCATCGGTGTCCCGCCTTTAACTACAGAGCTAGATACCTTATACATACGAAAATTGTAGATGCTAGTTCAAATTTATTGACTATTTCGAAAAGCTAACAGACGCTGAAGCATTAATGCTACGAACTAGTTACCAATGCTAGTTACTAATTGAACGAGCTTGAATTAGTAACTAGCATTGGTTACTAATGCTAGTTACTAATTAAACTAGCATTAGTAACCTAGTTACTAATGCTAGTTGAATTAGTAATTAGCTAAATTAGTAACTAGCTAATTCAAGTAACTGAATTAGCTAGTTACTAATTCAGTTACTTGAATTAGTAACTAGCTAGTTACTAATTCAGTTACTTGAATTAGTAACTAGCTAGTTACTAATTCAACGAGCTAGTTACTAATGATAGTTACTAATGCAATGAACTAGGTACCGATGCACAGTACTCCCATATATGTATTCCGCAAAAACAGCGCGACAAACCATTCTAAAAAAAAGGAGTCTTAAAAATTTTTTATCGTCACAAGTATCGTGCGTGCCTTAGTGTGTTCGGCTCTCATGAAAAATGATCATCGACTGTATGGCGTGAGTCCTACATGTATACCCTGATGCGAAACGTCATCACGAAAAAAGCGTATCTCTCTCGCACCGATGAAAACGATTTTTTATATCCCGGACAAATTGAGCGAGCCATCGAAGGGTGATCGAGAGTGAGAGAAGCGAAAGGAGAAAGGATGAAAAAAAAACGTGAAAAGCCACGATTATCGTCATTAACGCCGTGGGCCTCGAAATACGCCAAAGGGGGCATGATGATGCGCGCCTATATATGTGTGCAAAGCAAAAAAAATCGACGTTAGCCAGCCAGTCGAGGATACGTGAAGTATCAATCTCTTGTCGGCCGTACGGATATGTATTTTTCGAAAAAATTGCCAACCCGCGCGCAGCCCGTTGAATATAATGCTCCAATAGTTAATGCTGAACCATTAGTCAAACGTCGCGGGTACGTGAACACGAAAGAGAAATTTCGATTTTAAATCGCTACATTTATCATGCAAGCAGACGCATATGACACCAGTCTGATTTTATTTTATATTCTCGCTCTCGTGCTCGGAACTCAACGTATTGTGTGTGTGTATATGTGTGCAGATTCTCTATATATACATATATGGGTACCCACTTTTCGTTCGTGCATTATCTCGCTCTGTAGCAACCCTTTTTCCTCACAACGGCCGATTCTCGTATAACGGAACTACATATACATATATGAACATTATATTTCGGGTCGTTTCGCGGCTGGTACGCTAGTTACACGACAAACTATCGGGAAACTCACTCAACAATAAATTGCACGGGGTATATGGCATAATTCACGAGTACCTCGTGGATTTCGATATTCGCCGGTACTTTGTTATCTTTCGGTAATCAAAAAGTGCCGTCCGTCGGTACGGATGTCAATAGCAACTTGGAAAATTGTGGAATAAAAATAGAAAACAAACAAGGCTGTTTATCTACATTTCAAAATATAAATTGCAATAAAAAAATGTCTTGGTTGAAATTGTGCATTGGGCGCTGCTGGTATATCGAACGATTGTTCAATTATGCGCGAACGAGATCCGAAAACTGCGAACGATCGTCAACCCATGAAGAATAAACGATAGAGGGAAAGGCGCTGTACCTTGACGCCATATGTACCTTGAGCCACACAACTTTTTAAAACGTTCCTTTTTTTTACTTTTTAAACGCTAACTTTTTACGCTAAAGGGCATTTTTAACTTTTTAAAAAGCCCCTTTTACGGATGTTTGTTTATGGCGCGATGACGTTTTGAAAAAGCAAATCAACATAAAGTTAGTTGTAGACAGTCACTCCTCGGCGTTCAGACGTGAGACGATTTTGAAATTTTTGATGCCAAACAGTAAGATTTATATTTTTTTCGTTTTCTTTATAACTTGCCGTATTAGCTACATAATTATTCATAACTTGCTGTTTTAGGAAGGTTCTTTATTAGTGTTTAAGACGTATTAGGCTGATTTTAGCTAAACCCAACCTCAATATCTTTATGTGCGAGTAAACACCAACAGGTGGGGGTGTTGTACCTTAACCCTGGCAAACCCGTTGTACGATGATCATGGTCAAGGTATAACACATATCTTCAGAGATGATTTTCTGATCGACATCTTACCTATATTTGGGATTTCGTGATAAAGCTTCAGTGTTTGCACGAAACGAGGGACACCTTAACGTAAATTGGTATTTTTTGTGCCTTTAAACATGATGGTATCTTTTAATTTGTACTAGGTGGCTAGAAAAAAAAATTTGAACTTATGTACTTGGTCAGATATTGAAGAGAAAATGAAAAAGCTTACAAAATAAATTCTAAGAGGGAATTCTATTCCGTTCCTGAAATTAACAAATATTGGGAGCTTACTCATTGAGTAAGAAACCTCTAAGAACAATAACTAATTTACGGGGTTACCCCGCCTTGCGATTTTGAAAAAATCGATTTTTTTGTTATTGCATTTTTTGAAGTATAAGTATCTGAGAATATGTCCTGAAAATTTCAAGTAGATCCGAACAAAATTGACTGAGATATGAGCGTTGAAAGAGAAGAATCCGCGTTGAAAGAGCGTTGAAAGAGAAACTTCAAACGCGTTTTTCTCAAAATGGCATTTCTGAAGTCGGTGACCAAGATTACTCGAACACTAATAAACCGATCTTCTTGAAATTTTGCAGGCTTATTTAATACATAAAAATGTAGTCTTTAATCGTTCGATTTTTTTTTTTCGAAAAAAAATGGCCGTTTTATAGCCAAAAAACGGCCGTTGTTTTTCGTTAAAATCGAACCATTAACTTTGACTGTCTGCCATTTTGTGAAAAATGAATATTTTTTAAAATCCTTCGATTAAAGACTAGTTTATACTTATATTTGACTAAATCCATCCGCATTTTTTTTTCAGATTATCCACTTCGCCGCAATGTTGGTCACCGCAAACCGTGTATATAAAAACATTATTTCATTGACGGCCATTTGCCACTAAACAATGTAATATTTTTCAATAAAAAAATTACTGAAAGTTCTTCAAGATGTGTTCTTTAAGATGGTATATTGATCAATTAAAAAAGTTTTGTAGTTTTCTTTTGAAAAATTCATGAAAAAGGCCTTTTTTGCGCTACAAGTGGGGGTAACGCCTTAAGAGAAGAAGAAAACAGCATAATTTGATTATAAAGTTCTTAGTTTAGATTTTAAGAAACAAACGTAATAATTTTCTACATTTTGGACTTAGAAACTAAAGAAGTTAGAAAAATCGTATGTTTGGTGAATATTTTTTCTGTTAAAATACAGATATCTGTTATTTCATAAGTTGAATAAAGATACCATCAACTTGAAAAATGTAAATAATATTGAAATTTGTCAAAAACCCCAAACAAACTCACTGAATTCCCACTGTGATCAAGGTACAACATATGCGGACCAACGTACATCAGCAATGTTGTACCTTGATCAACATACCACTTTTTTTAATTGCGTAAAAACGATTAAAATATTTGTCTATGGTTTTGTGTAATTCATATTATGAGCCCTGTCAGTTGCCCTTTACGATACAATTTATTTTATCAGTATATGTATCACATTTTTCGTTTTATATATCATTGAACGCAAAATGTATCAAGGCACAGCAGCTTCCCCTACATATAGGTGCAACTATTCGTGTACCTAATCTAAAACTAATACTTGTCCCATAAACTACGTCAGCATTCATGGTCTCTGGCGTAAGTTCGCAACACACCGTGGAATCGTTATGAAGATTCAACCCTTCGAGCATGGAGAAAAATACACAGAGTTTTCAATGTTACCGTACAATGTTCGGTTAGTGTCAATGGGCGCTCGTAAATTTTCTTCTCCATTAGCACCCCTTGGTGCATTCTCATCTCCCCGATAATATCGACCAGATATTATTCTGGTCCTTTTTCAGGTACGTACCTCAAGCAGGTAGCCTCTCACAATTGAACGTTAAATCGATTGTGAATTTAAAACGAGTCGTGAGTCTGATGTTATATCTGTACGGTGATATTGTAGAGTATACTTAATATGAAATTACCACTTTCACACTACTCTCTACTCGTCAATCAAGAATTGTTTTTTTTTCAGTTCGTTTGGCTGTGTTTCTTCTGGAGCGCTCGTTAACACGGGCCGAAAATATTGGAAACTCACATTATCTTTATTCCCCTTTAACTTCTTTCTCAGGTCGGTATTATCACGATTCCATAATAATTTGAATAGCACGAAAAAGAAAAAGAGGACTGCCTTTCCGGAAAAAACTTTCATTGAATACGAAAAAATCGATTGAAAACCAAAGTAGTATAAGATTGTCTGATATTTTTTTACAAGTATTTGAAGTTGGTGGTGAGTTTTCTGTGAAGCGTTACATCTGAGGAGAAAAAAATGTTGACCTTATTTGTTAGGATACATGATGTATAAATATGAGAAAAATGGTATACAAAAGGAAATAGACGCGAAAAACATTTAAGGGACCATTCCGCTTTGAAAATTTCAAAAAATCGAAAGCAAGCAAGACTTGGAGAAATCGACGATGATGAGCAATCAGAAGGGATTTTGAACGGTGCAGGAATTGCCGATTGTGTTTAGGTAAGAGTTTTTCATACTATAAACTTCAAACGAGATTTTCTCGAAACAACGGTTTTAAAATCTAGCTCCATCGTGTCTCTAAAACTAATAAACCGATTCTCTTGAAATTTGAACCACATATTGTAAACATGATTCGCAACAAGATGACTCACAATGGTTTTAAAATTTTGATTTTTACTCTTCTTTTTTGTGAAAAACTGCGAAAAAAAGCGTTTTTAAATTACTTTTTTCGTTTTTCATCTGCCATTTTTTAATTTTTTAATAAAACTTTATACCCGAGGGTCATTTTGTAGCTGGTGTCATACTGAATCTAATGGACTTTGATTTTTTCGTTTCAGACAAGCTGTTGCCGAGTTGTGATGGAGCTACCTAGCCCAGCTATCTTTGAGGTGTTACGTTAAACTATAGTTTTTGTACTTAAAAATGAATAAAAATGAATTGAAACATTTTTCTAAATGTATTTCAAGACTTTATTTATCAAGCCCAACAACTTTTATTTTCATATCTTTTATAAAATGCTCGAAAAAAAATTGCGAAAATAGCCTTTTTCGTGGTTCCAAAGTGGACTGGCACCTTAAAATGATTTTCAGAGCCCATTTTCCGTATCGCCTTTGAGCGCTTCGAAACGCACGAAACAGACTAGACGCTAAAAGTAGCAATTTGGAGTCGTTTAGTCCAGCAATTGTACAAAAAATATACAACAACCTAATAACTGAAGACCTACGACCAAATGCCTCCGAGGGTACACGCAAAATTTAAATGAGGGCTTCAATTACGTCGCATGGACGAAATTGCACTGCGTTTTCTTCAAAACCACGTTTTTGGAATCGAGAGAACGCACAATTCGGAGAGTATTCATCCCATTCACTTGAAATTTTAATTGTAGTTTTTTAGATTCATCAAAGAAGTACACACTATTTTTACGATTCATCAACAATTCTTGTGCCTATAAACAAATTAAGGGCGATTTTTTAGCGAAAGAAGAAATATATCATGTATACGTCTCTAGCAGAACTGATATAAATTACATTTTTTCGTTCCAGGTGCTAATCCATAAGTGTAGCTACGACTGTGCCGCCATTTTGTGTTTTTCTCATAAAAAACTTTTTTTTTTGCATACGTCAACACATGTATAATAAACCCTCCAAACCTTATTATAATTGCTATTTTAGTATTTAAAAAAAAAAATCCTAAAAAGTCTCCATTTTCGGTGAGCCCCATAGTTGTAACGCCTTGCTATATTCGACCGGAAAAAATATTTTTGTCTCAGCCCATACGAATTACACTTTAAGGGATGGTAATCTACTTTAAAATTACCATTTCTGTACTCTTACAGCAACAATCAGGAGCATACCTATTTTCACAACACATATAATGTTTCGGATAGATAAGTCTCTACTTCCCATCATTTTACCCCGTGCGTCAGAATCGATCCTTTGGAGAGTATCAAACGCGTAAAGCTATCCTTGCTAGATTCACCGCTTTGTGCTAAGAGTTTCTTGAGCGCGCAACCAATTAATTAACGATATTGATGGATCGGGCATATACTGTCCGATGAGGATAGAGTAAGTAAATTAAATATACACACATATATATATATATATATATATACACACACAGGGTGTCCTGTTATGGATCACTACCAAACTCGGATCACTACCAAATATTTGGTAGTGATCCGAGATATTTGCATTTGTATTTTATTTTAATAGGTGTTCGAAATGACCTTGAACGACCTGGGCCCCCCAATGTTTTTTATGCGGCTTGAGGTGCTCCACAAGATGGTTGCAAAAAAATGTACCATTCTATTTAAAAAAGTGGAGGTGACCTCCACTGTGCATCAGCACCTCCACCGAAATAAAAAGAATTGGTCGCATCTGATGGCCCTCTTCAAACCGTACAACTTTTGTCTGGAACATTTTTTTGTGATGTCGATAATTACCGAGTTATTTCGGGTGGTAGAGATAAGAGGGACACCCTATATATATATATATATATATATATATATATATATATATATATATATATATATATACACACACACACACACACAAAACTTTACAGTACGCAGGTTGTGTTGAAAATATGACCACAACTTTAAAAAACTAATTTGGATATATATGTCAGAAAATCGATGCTCGAAACAACCAATGGACGAACATTTTCGACAAAGCGGGTAAATCATTACGAATATGCAGAAATGGCCGTACGTTTCGATAATAATTAGCAGAGTCTGCACCAGTCAAATTTACTATTCGAATATTCGCATGCGACAATTCAATTTTCCACGATAAACCCTAAAAAGTGCGTTTCGACATCAGGCGCACAAACCGGCGGCTTGTCAGCGCTGTTTGATTTATTTATCAAGCATGAATTAGCGAAGCCGGAACAGCGAGAGAACGAAGAGGGAATGCGCATAGAAAGGCTTTGATACTCGCATATGTGCATGTTTTTCTATGCTCATCATTTGACTATTCGGGAACTTTCTTTCTCTCTTACTCTCTCTCTCCCTTTCGGTCCACTTTTCGCACATATAGGTTTTTCGCGTTCCATACACGTTGGCTTCAGAATTGAGAGAGACAGAGAGAGAGAGAGAGAGAGAGAGAAAGAGAGAGATCGTGGAGCCTGGAATCGTAGACAGGGCCTGGCCCCAATGATGGGCGCGCATGTTTGCCTTGCGTACTCAACCGGAAACGCGATTTATACAATGCAAATTAAACGCGTTCACCCGACGCGTAGCCCTAGTGAACGCGCAATCCGAATGCTATCCAAATGTCCCTCTGAATCGCCAAGGCTCCGAGAGACCCACCAACAAATGAGTCCATGCGTCACTGAGTTTACGGACGATTATTGCTCCTGACCGACTGTGACGCGTTGCTTTCCGAGTTATAATAATTCTTGAGTTCATAGCCGGGTATTACAAGGGTAAAGTGCGACAATTGCGACACTGCGGCCATTTCTCTAATGTAATTAGTTATAGCATACGTTTACTGGGAATCCTTCGTCTCCGCACATATGCAGAAATTTTATCATACCTCTGACACGTCTCTGTGTCATGCTGTGACACTTGGAACATTATACTAAAGCAAGGACCCATGTTCAAAGAATATATGTAATTACTTCAAGTGTACTATTATATTTTAGAGTTCCCTGTTTGCAACCATTTTTTGTCATATGCGAAGCCATTCATTGAGTTCTCCCCGGAAGCAATAGCGTAGAGATCCTATTGCATTCCCCTGGTTGACCACACTTTCTGATGGGAATTCAATGGGTCATCGCATTGGATCCCTATACTAAAACATTACGCTCGTACATTGAATTCTAATCAGGAATCCCCATTGGAATCCAATGGGCGAATCCAATATGAAACCTAAAGGATTTCCACAATCCAATTTGAGTCCTAAAGGATTCTCTTCTGTTCCGTAGAACAGAATCCGATTCGATTATTGATGCACCCCATCACATTCGTTGAATTTTCTAGACGAAATATATTCATATACAAAGTAAGTGGATGTTAAAAAAGTATTAATTTTATCGCAAATAAGTATAAATCACTCGAGGGGGGAGATGCCTTTAGGCGAGGAAAAAATTAACTAATATTCATGATTTTTTCTTAAAGAAATGATTCCCCCCCCCCCATTTCTGAGATGAGGTATGTTTCATTACTGCTTTTAGCTGTTACATGGTATTTTTTTAATTAATCTTTAAAAATAGTGGAGGTACGACATGGTCTTGTAAACTGCATTTTCAAAACTGCCGTGACATATAGCCAAAAAACAAATGGACCGATTCTGATGAAAATCGGTATAAATCTTTCTAGCCTTACTGTCAAAAACATGACACTAAATGTTTTTGAAAATTAAAAGAAAGTATTTTTAATTGCAAAAAGTAGCCATTTTAATTTGGAAAATTCAATCTTTTTGTTTCGAAGCGTACCCTTTCATCGATTTCCAAGATTCTCACTTTTTCTTGGTTCATATTCTGCGTATGAGTATTAAAAATCTACGTTGTTTTTTTTAGATCCGCCGCAACCCCTTTAGAAGACCCTCCCATTCCTCCGCCATTTTTGAAGATTACTTTTTTTTAATACCACTTAACAGCCAAAAGTAGTAATAAAACATACCCTAAGTCTCAAAAGTGGTGACGAAATCATTCCTTTAAAAAATCATGAAAATCAGCAATTTCTTCCACGCCTAAAGGTATCGCCTCCGTTAAAAATGATATTTTAAAAATCGATTTAAATCACATCGCTGAAATTTCACTGTAACTATGCTTCGTTATTGGTTTCAGTGCACTTTGGCATCTTTTCGCTTCGAACCCGGTAAAAATTCTCAAACGGCGTTCATCGGGGTACAGTGGAGAATCTAATTAGATTCCAATTGTTGGGAGCACTGCACCCTATGTGCGGTGTTCCCAACAAATCCCTATACATATATGTGAGTGCATCTTGGGACTTCCCAACAAATTTGAGCGCGGATCACGAACGGATATTTTTTTGGGTGACCCAACAAATTCCGGTTGAGAATTCCAATCCTTCTATTGAATCCCTATAGGGATATGGTAGGATCTGGGGACTCCCCAACAAATTTCTGCACCGATCAAAATTAGATTCCGAATCTTGACGTTCACATTTTTCATTTAAATCCAAATATCGATAAATGTGAATCTGTATGTACATATTGTTTCGGGAGATACGAAAGGAAATTCTTTTATGCACTCTTGTATCACTAGGACAATATTTTGCGTGGGATACTCGCATTGCAGCTGCTCTTTCATACGATTAATCATGCCGAATATAAGAAGATCAAATATATTCCACACCTTATGTTTTTGTATTATATTATTCACTATCTCTGCCCGAGAAATTTGCATCCCTATCCATTATATATAACGATTATCCTCGTTAATCTGTATCAAATACTCGCTCTGAAGATTCGTCGTGGCTCATTAAGGTCTCTGGAAAGTCTATTGTGCCTAGAGTATATTTATACCTCGGGCAAACTAGCCTCCCCAAATATATATATATATATATATATATATATATATACACACACACACACACACACACACACACACACACACACACACACACACACACACACATAAAGCACCCCTTCTAATCGCGACTACACACACCGTATTAAATGAGGGCGCGTTTACCATATCGAGAGACTCAGGACTGCCGGTATATCCCCAGGCATGACGATTTTTCACGCTATCATCCGCAAATGCCCGTGCGATTATGCGCTAAAGACGGTCAACCATCGCCCGATATAAAATAATACTACAGATTCGAAATCGCGCTTCTTAAAATCGCCTCACCGTGACCATTCGTTTTGAGCACGGCCTCATACTCCAATCTTCAACTTTGTTGTGGAACAGTGGTTTGAATAAATATGCCACCGTTAAAGTTAAAGTTAAAGACGAATCGTTACGTCATTGCAGCGTTTAATAATTATGAAATCGGCCACTTATAGTCTTGGTTGATTTTATAGTCAGTCATATATTTCGTTGTTTTGGCAGCTCGCGTCCTTTCTCTACAGCACCTCATCCGGTGGATTTTACACTATTTTAGACGTTTGAAAAATAGTGTCCTCCAGTGTAATCCCGGCAACACACAGGCCATGATTGTAGGCCAAAAACGCGGACAAAAAACAATAAAAATAGGCAACGAGAACATCCCAATACAAGACGGGATTCGATACCTAGGCATAGATCTTCGCTGCACATTGAATATGGCATGCCGCACCAAAACAATAATAAATAAAACGCGAAAAATAGCATATATGCTATCCGGAATTATCGGCTGGAACAGCAAAATTGACACGCACGTAAAATACAAACTCATTAGAGCATGCATATTACCAATCATAGACCACGGAATGGGCTGCCTGTACAGTGTACTGCCTATCCACTGTACAGTGACAATAATCTCAATAAACTAGAAATAGCGTATAAAAAAATGTTAAAAATGGGGGGATCTTGCCCCGAAGCTTTCCCACCCAAGACCTCTACGAGATGCTTGGCGAAACAAGCTTTAGAGAAAGAACCACGACTAACTTCACTACATACTTGCAAAAATTAACTGACCGTGACAAGAACCTAACCGGAATTGATAACGAGATCCCAAGATCTCAGAACTCGGTGTTAGAGCAGAGACGGTGGAGAGCTCAATCATACTATCACTCATTTGTAAATAACCCCCCATCACATCACATCGTCCTTATCACCTTAAATAATCGCGTAATCGAAAACACAAATATAAAAAATTTGAACAACACCAAATACTCGGAAGACAAATAATTGGTAATCACCGAGGATTTCAGCACACATGTTCGATAAAAAAAAGCCAAAGGCAAGCTGTAACCAAATGTAAACAAAAGAACACTGAATAAAACTACTTACTTACTTACTAGACGTTTGAAATTTTCGAGGTTATAACCACTCTGCCCACGATTTTTTCAAACGTTCGAAAAATGGTTGAATGATAACCGACACTGGTGGATGAGTCATATACTTCTGACAATGAGACCTTGGTGTGCATACTTGGCTAAAACGACTGTGCACCAGAGAATCAGATGAATATAGGGCCGTCTATACGGGAACGGGTTTTCCACAGTTTCCCCGTACCCTCGGGAAATGCGGTGTAGGGTAGCTTAACGGGGTAGTGTAGCTTATCCCTCTCTTGAAGCCCAATTTGAAGGGTCAGAATGATACATTTTTTCTAGTAACACATTGGTTGAAAACAATTACTTTTTTCCCAGCGTAGTGTACACATGTTTGTGGTTACAATGTAATTTTTTCGGAAGAAAATCTTTCAAAGGGTTCGTGGTGCTGCATTCGGCGTTGCAGTCCTCCAGCGGCGAGGCCCGAAACGGTGGGATCTCTACCAGGCTCAAATGTAATCTGAAACGAAAACAAAAAATGTTTTCTTCAAATATATCCAACTGGATATGGGTTCACGATCCACTTTTCGAAATTTCGAAAAATAGGAAAAATGACAGCTTCTCCAAAGAACACCACGTTTTTCTCTTGAAAAACAGCATGTTGAAGTCATTGTTATTAACAAATGGTTTATCCAATTAGAAAAACTGTGCAAATTCAAGTCAATTGTGTGAAAGTTACTTAAGATATCAATCCTACCGTGCCAAGATATGTAGTTTCGATATAATTGCGTTCAAACTCGGCGAATCGCGGTGAACCCGTCGCACTAGAATAGGTGTAACTTCGTCAACTTTTAGAATTTCAGGATCCCGGTGGTCTTTAAATATTCTTGAAAGTTCACGTTATAACGATATGCAAAAAAATATTTGTTCAAGTTTCCAGAGAGGGATGACCCCTTAAGACAGCTGTGAATGCATCGGAAGTTAGGCTGAATTAGCGAAGCGCGTGTAGGGAGTGATAGGAAAGGCTCCAATTGGGAACGAGTAATGCGTAAAAACCCGCAAGGGTATACGTTGAAACTCAGAAAACATTGTATGCCAAAAACTAGTTGAATAATAACTAACTGCGGTGAAATGAAGAAATAATGTCGTCGTTGCCTAATTACTCATGGATCATCCCTTATTTTAGCAGTTAAATCAATGAGGATTTTATGCTTTACAGGCGCAAGTTTCCGAATTTAAAACCAAGTCAAGGCAGCATTGTTGGGTAGAGCACTGTCTTGGAGGTGATTTTTAGAATGGGATAACTAAAAAAAATATACATGTTTATTGACCCTTCAAGAATGCGTGCAAATATGAAAAAAAAATTACAATCGCGTACTTTTGACGTTTGTTTACAACGGTGCGGTGCCCGAAAAAACGCCCCCAATTCGCGACCAGTGTAGTGGACGTTGTATGAATTTGAAAAATAAAAAACCAAACGCATTCTCAATCTATATGTGTTGTGATGTTTGGTACCAGATTCAGCAAAAAAAGTTGATACAATGGTGACATGCTAAAACTTTGGATATCATTTTTTCCTACTTTTTCGACCATTCCACGAGGGATATTTGAAGAAAAAAAAAAATACTTCGACCGACAGGTCCTACCAACGTTGAAAAACAGTCTACTGAAGGTGAATGTTAAATCTGATCGTAATCGAGCAATTGGTTATTGAGATAACTTGGTTGCCGATGAGAAAAGCACAGTTTCGAGACACGCGTTCAAGCGGGGAGATACTATTTTTGAGAGTTAGATTAGGGCATGTTTTACTACTACTTTTAGCTGTTACATGGTATTTGAAAAAAAAATCTTTAAAAATGGTGGAAGCGCTCCACAGTCTTCTAAAATGCATTTTCGAAACTGGCGTGACGTATAGCTAAAAAACTAATCGACCGATTCTGATGAAATTTGGTGTAAATCTTTCTAACCTTATTGTCTAAAACATGATCCTAAATGTTTCCGAAAATTAAAAAAAAGTCTTTTTTATGGCAAACTGTAGCCTTTTTTCCGGAAATGCAATCTTTTCGTTTTAAACCGTACCATTTCATCGATTTCAAACATTTCTAACTTTTTCTTGGTTCATATTCTGCGTAAAAGTGTTAATGAAAGAAAAATCTTCGTTGGTTTTTTTTCAGATTAATCCCGTCAACGTCACGTGCCACGCCACCTGACAACATCCGCCGCAACCCGTTTAGAAAACCGTGCTATATCTCCGCTATTTTTAAAGATTGATAAAAAAAGATAAAAATATCATTTAACAGCCAAAAGTAGTAATAAAACATACCTCGAGGCTCAAAAGAGGTAGAGATATTTCCTTTAAAAAAAAATCATCAAAATCGGCATTTTTTCCTCGCGTAAAGGTATCTCCCCCCCCCCCCCCCCCCTCAAGGTTGCTGCGTCTCGACCGTGCTCCCCGAGCGCACTCCTTATAATTTCTATAACTCGCCTAATTTTATTAGTATCATTAGACGGTTTTCACATACGTATTGAGAGAGCTCGGTAGAAGAATAAAATGAAATTTAAAAAAAAAACTATTTTTTTACAAATTTCTAGATAACTCCCTTCAGTGCGAAATATTCCCAGTCCCCTGGAGAATGGCACCATAACTTCTATGACGATTTGTGTTTCTCAGGGTATAAGTGGATACAAAAAAATGGAGAGCAAAAATGGTTAATCTGATCAAGGTGGAGATCGAACTGTTTACCTGTCGAGTAAATGTCGACGGGATTTAAAAAAATGCCGTAAACAGGCTATTAATATCGATCCGACTGATATAAAAGGTGTTATAAAATACCCGCTGGCGCATTCGTCGACGATCATTCGTGCCCCCGTAGAATTTTTCGTCGATGCGTTGTTGTGACAGTATCCAAGGGGTGTGTGTTTGGGGTTTGAGGATTAGTGTGTCGCGCGACATATTCACCCCTCGCCCTTTCGGTCTGTGTTAGATGCTCGGCATGACAAAGGTAATACGCTGTGTAAAACGAGCGCACGAAACCCAAGGGACTTCAATCGTAAATGCTCGCGACTCGACTCTCGGACAAATGAGGGTTATTAATTTCTAACTGACACTCCATATAGCTCAGATCTATCGTTTCACGGTCTTTGCCAAATAGTTCTCCGGGTTCTTAGGGACATTTTTCATCGAACATGTTACGAGGCATCTTTCTCTGATATATAGCAATTCACGGTTGGAATTTCGATGAAAAACAACAAAAAAATCTTCGTTAAAATCGATTTTTTGAGATTTATGGTGGAGCTTTCTTTATAAAATGAAAAAAAAAGTTGGCAGAATAATTGAAATAAAATTGAAGTGCGCGTACGATGGTCAAGGGAAGACACCACAATTACGGGCTGTAAAAAGCTCGTTTAAAAATTTTTTTTTGATGTCTACTATATTATTTATTTCGAAGTTGGAAAAAGGTATGTTATTGCGCATACATTGAACTTATATCGTGTAAATTATATTCGAAAAAAAATTAATTAACACCGTTATTAAGGTATGCATATAAATGTGGTCCAACGGCCGGATATATAATTTGACAGTGGCTGGTCTGAAAAATGAAGATAAGAATGTTTTATAATCTATGTAAATGTAGTTCTCGTTTTACATAGACGTTTTTGGAAAAAAATATCACATAACGGCGGGTTCTGAAAAACAGGGTAACTTTGGGGAAAAATTCACCCATATTAGGAGGCTTAAGAATACTAAATTAAAAATAAACGGCTCCGTACAACGATAACTACGGCAATTGTGGGGATTTTGGCTTCTTAAATTGAAAATCGGTCAATTATAGCTGGAGTTATGATTCCGGCCGGATCGAGAAAAATCGTTGCGAGGAAAACGCGATTGAAAGTTTGAGCATATGTACGTAAATATCGTTGCGCTACCTGCTCTCACTAAATCGTCTGTAACTTGGTTGTTTTTAACTTGATCATTTTTTCACATATTTTTAAATATGTATGCTCTGAGAAAAAGCAAATAATTTGATGTGTTTGTTACATCGCTTGGGCTAACCTGTGCAGAAAAAATTGCTGATCGATCCACGAACTCGGTAGAGTTAGTTTCATTTGCAATAGTTTTGCATGCGTCTTTACGAGATGTTGTTTCGCTCGCAGATATCATGAGAAAAAGGATCATGAAAACAATTGTATAAAACGTCGAGATTTTTAGGGTGGACACTTCATCAGTGGAAGATTTTGTTGAAAATTTCACAATAATTCGCTACATAATAATAGCGTAATTAATTGTAACACATTACAATAGTGCTTATTTTTCAGTCCAATTTCCCCGCACATCTTTTACCTGTATTGACTTAGAAAGTTGTATGTTAATAGCTGCAGCTGAACCAATCATTGAAACAAAACATTTTGCACTAGTAATTTAATCCTTAAATTCCGTATTATGCTAATCACGGAGGATTTTACTTCACATTTAGGACATATGTTTGAGAATTTCGTATTTCGACCACCTTGCCTCCGCTTGTATATTCCATGTATCCTTCTCATGTATGAACAATTATTTTTCAATTAAACTTTCATTGAAGTTTCATGAAGAAAAAAAAATCCTGCGGTTTCAAAGAAAGTAACTCAATTTACAGAAATATCCGATAGTCTAGGTGTACGTGTATACGTGAATTTTTTTATCCCCCATAGGCATCGTGCGTATGAATAAGAACGTAATAGGGCGTAATTAAATTGAATACTTCCTTTCAACGACATTAAAACCGAAAATTTAACCAGGTAATTAACTAAGCCCTGCTTCAAGATAAAGACACTGAGAAATTGGTGGTCTGGCCTCTCTGGCTAGAGTACTTTATTGATTAGTATGTCGATTTTTATCAACATAGCGTCACTCCCTATCGCTAAACGGCACTCCTGCACCGTATACATATGCAATACATACTCTGGGTGAGTGAGCAACATACGCACAATTTGTCAAAATTATCAGCAATTACCTGCCCGATATCTTCGGAACTTTTCTTAACTATTTTTTTACAGCATCCTCCGATTTGCGATGAGCTCAACCAAAAGATCGTCTGACCTGTTCCGAATACAGTTTTCTGTGATAAGTGAATTTGTAATTTCATTTTTAAGGTAAAAAATGTTTTAAAAAACTTCAAATATTTATCCATTCGGTCCAACCGTTTTTGAGAAATATTCCGAAAACCTTTAAAGCGGGATATACATGTAGACAGAAAAAAAAATCAATATTGAAGGTTTTTTTAACTAAGAAATAATTATTCTACAATTATCGAACTTTAGGTATATTTAAGGGGCCAGTCCACTTTGGAGCCACGAAAAAAGGGTATTTTCGCGATTTTTTAAAAGGATTTTGTAAAAGATATGAATATAAAAGTTGTTGGGCTTGATAAATAAAGTCTTGAAATACATCAAAGAAAACTTTTATTCATTTTTATTCATTTTTAAGCACAAAAACTATAGTTTAACGTAACGCCTCAAAAATAGGTGGGCTCCATCACAACTCGGCAACGGCTTGTCTGAAACAAAAAAAACAAAGTCCATTAGAATCAGTATGACACCAGCTAAAAAATGACCCTCGGATATAAAATTTTATCAAACAATTAAAAAATGGCAGATGAAAAACGATTTTTTTTAAACGCGTTTTTTTCGCAGTTTTTTGCAAAAAAAAAGAGTAAAACCAAAATTTTAAAACCATCGAGGGGCATCTTGTTGCAAATCACGTTTACAATATGTGGTTTGAATTTCAAGAGAATCGGTTTATTAGTTTTAGAGATACGATGGAGCTAGATTTTGAAAACGTTGTTTCGAGAAAAACGCGTTTGAAGTTTATACTATGATCGGCCGAGCGCGCTATACGCTCACGTAGACAAACTGACGTCCTGACGTTCAGGTAAAAAAAAATACTTAGAGAGCTCGAATTTTCATAAAATTTGAACACAATATGTCTGAATGTATGTACTTCCGAAAACAGTCAAGAAAAATCGATTTTTCGAAATTTTATAAGTGGACTGGCCCCTTAAGTATACAAAACAATTTTTTAAAATTAATTCATCATCAAAATGACGGAGCTGTGGCAGAGTGTTACAGCAAGGTCGCCGCGGGAGTTGCGATCGGCATGCAGTCCAGCTTACCGTAGACTTCGATTTGCAAAAAAGTTTAAACATTTTTTCAGTTAGAACATGTATAGTTTCTGTATGACGGTAATTAAAATGATGAAAATGCAAATTTAAGAAAATGGCACGCATTTACAAAAAAATCAACATTACACGCAAGATTTCTGTAAAATTTGAATTAAAAAAGTAGTTTTCTTTCCAATTTTTCGAAAACAATTCTCGTCAAGTAGAAGGTACCAATATTATCAATATTTCTACCAAATTTCAACTCAATCGGCTCAATAGTTTTTGAGTAATCGTGCACGCCAATTTCGATAATGCAGTTTTGAGAAAAACGCGTTTGAAGTTCACGCCCGCTCCGAATTCGAGCGGTGAGGCACAGCGTTGACGGGCTGTTACGTTTGAAGTTTTTCGAATTTCGCTTTGAAACTTCAGGAAAATATTCTACATATATAGTTCTATCGTTTGGAGAAAAAAAAAGAAATCGATTTCTCGATCGTTGTAAATGTATATCCCGCCTTAATGGATTCCCACACCTGCGGAATCGTGTGTAATTTCGCGTTAAGGGTGCGCTTAATTTCACCCGGCGGTGACACTACAATCCCTTCGAAATTCCAGCACAAAGTACCGTTCGATATTCATTCCAAGCTATGTACGTCCGAATACAATTGATGTGCGAAAAATCGTGCACGATCAATTCCGAACGGGACGAAATGGCCGAACGTTGGCAGAACGTACGGGGCTCGTATCGATTCCACGCCGGCATTAACTCTATGCCTGCGTTTCAACAAAAAAAAATGACAACCAATCGATTTTCCTCGCTGCATAATTCGCCCGCGATCAATCGTCCGTGCTCGACGAACAAAAAAAGAACGAAAGGAACGGCGCAATTCCAACGGGATTGAGTTTGGGTAACGAAAAGAAAAGCTTGGGAAAATTCCGGCGAAAAGCCCGCGTAGCGACGTGAACAATTTAAGGATTCGATTAATTTCACTGCGAATTCCATACATAAAGCGGGAGTTGAGTAATAGAGTGTACACGGTGAAGGTAACAAAAAAACGAAGAGTTACGAAGTCGAGGTCCCGGGATTATTGTTCTCGTTGGCGGTGTAGTATATTAAGCCTGTAAGGTATGGAGGGTGGATGGGGTTGGCTGCCGTCTAGGGATATCTGTGTGTGTGTGTAGCGCTGCCAACACGTGAAAGCACACAAGTCAGTATTGTGCAGCTATGCCGTTTCTATACTGCCCTGAGAATTTCCCTCTCGAGCCCTCTTTCTCATTTTCTCTCTCTCTCTCCATCTTTCTTTCCCTCCGAGAAAAAGTGAGTACTGGCGCACGCGGGAGAGAACAGATTTATATTTGAAATTAGATTAAGCTTCTGGGCTTGAAAGCTATATAAACGTCCCCCTTCATCGTCGTAGCTGCTGCCGTTTTCATTTCGTCTATATACGTTCTACTCTCTATATACAGGGTTAGGTATCGTACCCCCTTCGGGTCTCCCAGCGTAATTTCGCACATGGAGGGCCTCGATAAACCAGCAACTACTCGCTTCCGCTCTTTCCGCCCACTTTCTTTTACCCGCTCGCTTACGGTCCGGTCGTTCGTACTCACTTCGTCTCCTTCTTTATAATCATCGTCTCTATTCTATTCGATCGAGGCCCCTTTTTCTACGCCACTTCGATACCCAATTGAGTCCGGAAGCCCACCCGGTAGTCGCTTCTCGTTTATCGCTGTAATCGGGAAATTGTACTCGCATTCTCGGGTAAACGGGAGCGAACTTTGCTGCGGTCGCGTTATCATTTGGAAGGCATGCCGCTAATTTGGGGTGCCAACGCAATTAGGGGTGTAAGACACACAGAGCAGTCGTGGTGTTGAAAAGCAGATGGATAGATCGATGGTTTATCAGTGCACTAGGATAGAAAAAATCCTCTGGCCCACAATCCGCTCGAAATTATGTCATTTTTTTTCAAGGGATCATCACAGTGTAAGGGCTCGAAAAATAACTGATGTTCGCGATTTTTTTTTCGATCGCTAAAATACGCGAATTAGTCTGATTTTTTCATATCAAATCCAAGCACTCATGAAGAACAGACAATACATTTTCAAACGTTTGTTTTTTATTTAAAAGTCTTTTTTTTAACGGTTGAAAATGTCTTAGTAAAAAGGAGTCCGCACGGTTTACACGGTTGCAGCCGTAAATATTATGTGAAACAAAAATTATAAAAAGATTATTAATCAGTATGATAGCCACTGTCTTGCTATGGAGTTTTTTTTCATCGAAATTAACAAATTGGCAGTGAGTTGAAAAAAAGTCTCGAATTTAGCCTATTTTTTCGATAGTTTTTGGTTAAAAAAAATATGAAGGTAAAAAACAGCTTCCATAGCAAGATGAAGAATGGCGTAAAGAATACCCGAGTCGAAATTTTTAGCCTCCTCTGAACCCTCGCAGGACCCATTTCTTTTGTAATACATAAGCCGCCAGCCTCCGTTGAACCGACGAAACCTCATTTGTCGAGTTCAGTGCCATGAAGAGACCTCCTCTTGGTCCAGGGTAGCCTCGGCTAGACCTCTCAAACCTTCTCTCGACCCCCAGTTTTAGTGAAACGGGCAGAGCACAGGCCTCCTTAACCTGCTTTCAATCTCAAACTCTTGCCTCGACCCCACCTAACCTGCTTTCGGCCCAAATTCAATATCTCGCCCATCATCATTCCATTGTGGCCTGATCAGTAACCCGTTCGATGACGAAAATAAGACGAAATTAATAAAAATACATCGTCCCCTTATCAAATTATTAGTGCAATATTAATATGTGAAAACAATCAAATTTGCTCAATATCGATTTATTATTATTTTATAGGCAATTCGTAAAAGAATGCTTGTATTCACAGTCTTACTCTAATTCTATCGGATTAATGGGCGTTTTCCTGTGAGAAAAAATGTCGCAGGAAAATTCTTAAAAAATGCCAGTCTATCCAGTATAAGCTTACGCGACGTTTTTCGTCCTTGACATTTCTTCTTAAGCCCTCTAGTTCTTGAGTTACATTGCATTATCTAGAATGGGTCTTTTTTAGCAAAAAATGAAATAACAATGCGAAAAAAATCGTACAAAACTTTATAAAAAACGCAAATGGAGTTCCTGCTACCCCGTTCAAGTTTATCATGGATAAACGTAACAAACTTTTTTTTCATAAGTCATGCGCCCAATTCTCGATGGTCGAAAAAAAGCCGAAAATCAGTCACATATAAAAGTGCGTACCGGGTCGAAAAGAAAATTATAAAAAAATATTTCACAAAAGCAATATAAAGGTGAATTTATTCCCGTCAAAACGCCGTTCGGTAAATTTGGTTATCTTTTTTTTTAGGAAGCTGTGTAACTTTCAGTGCAGCAAGAAATATCGACTGGTGTATCCAAACTTTTA